>CM024759.1:70786014-70919786 GCA_014218235.1 Colocasia esculenta | reverse complement strand
TTTTTATTAATATTATATTATCTTTAATTTTACTTTATCTCATTTTAGATTTATGTCAGCGGCTAAAAAGTCGTTGACATAAGAACGTTACGTACACGGTATACAGTAGCCGTTGATGTAAGTGTTTTTTGTCAACGGATGTATAAGTCGTCGATGAAACTGTTGTTTGTCAACAGCTTATTTAAGCCATAGACAAATATCTAACTTATGTCAACGGGTATGTGTTCTGTTGACATAAAGATCTTTTGTCAGCGGCGTTTTTAAGCCGCTGACATAAGTTCGTTGACAAATGTTGTCCTCCTTGTAGTGTAGGAAGAAGCAGCATTACAATGATTAGAGAAAAAAAACAAATGGAACAAAATGGCAATTGTGACCATATGGGTTTGCTCCAAAGGTTCAAATTACACCTAAGAACAGCAACCCTTATGTTTGTCGCAAATAATCTTTTTGTGACGGTTAGAAGACCATCGCCAAGACTAGATTTCAACAAACAAGTAAGCACAATCGCAAAAACAACTTTTGTGACGAAGTTTGTCATTGCAAATATTTATTTGCAACAGCACATAATAAACGTCGAGAAGGATCTTTTAGACTCGATTCCTGGCAAGAGACTTGATTTTTTTTATGGCTACTCTTTTTTTGCAACAATTATCCGGCCATCACAAAAGAAGCATTTGCGGCGAACAAGTGTCGTCACAAAAATATCTTTTACAATGGAGCCCACAAAAATATCTTTTACAATGGAGCCCGCCGTCACAAATACTTTATTTACGACAATACAACTTTTAGGCTCGATACTTGGCATGCATGAGGCAATTCTTTTAAAACGGAGCTTTTGCGACGGTTTGAACATCACATAAGAGTTATTTGCGAGACTACACAGGAACATTAGTTGCAAAAGCGACATTTGCAACGGCCAAACAAACTCATCACAGATAGTTCTTTTGTGACGGATATCACGTCACAAACGAATTATTTGAGATAGTACATTACGGAAAAACCCATCGCAAAAATTCTTTTAGACAATATACATGCGACTCGATCTTGGCATGAGACCAAAAAACTTATTTAGGACAATGCATAGCCAGCCGTCGCAAAAATGCTATTTGTGACGACGCTTGCAAGCTCATCACGAATAACATTTTCACAACTTCACATCATCGCTAAAGATTTATTGGCAACAAACTCTTTGAGCCATCGCAACTACAAGAAAATTTTGTTATGTAAATATTTTTTATCATATTTAATAACAATTTATTTGTGACAATATACGAAAGCCCTCACAAATGTGAATATAATTTTCTTCCAGTATATTTGAGACAAAACTAATGACGACCACTGCAAATAGTGATTTTTTGTGACTATCAGTTTGACGGTGGAAAATACACATGTATAAAAAATCAATAAAAAAAACTATTTCAGATTAATTGCGATGATTTGTAACATTCCGCCACAAATATCGAGTTTGCAACGACTTCCTTTAGTCACAAAAAAAGTATCTGTGACAGCTAGCTCTTTGTGGTCGCAAATAGTTTTTTTTTTCCCGACTAACACATGTTGGGTTTTCTTTAAAAATAGGAGTGTTCGAAAACTTTTTAAGTTAAATAGCATTGTAAAAATTTTATTTAACAATCTATCATACTTTTGACCGGTAGACCGACGCGGCTTTTCAAAAGAATATAAAATAAGATATCGGATGTGCAGTGAGTGACCACGTTCGTGTCCGGCCCCCTCCCAGGAAGGACCAAAGACAGTGCCTTTGGCCGATTTCTTTCCTGGGAGGTCCCTTGCAAGAGACCAGCCATCTGTGGTCTCCATATTATTTTGTAGAGACTATTTTCATCTTATTTTTATACCAAGTTTTTATTTGTAAAATCAAACTTACAATATTTACAATCTTTCACAACCACAAATCAATCCTCAATATTTACAATCTTCGTTACATCATGTGGAATAATCTTTGACGTTATCATAAAACATCAATATTTATATTATCACAAAATGTTTATAATATCATAACAATAAATTATGTATAAATGGCTCAATATTTACATTGTCTCAAAATCTTCACAATATGATAACAACAAATCAATATTTCTTCTTTATTATCACGTGTTTTCCTTAATCTCTAATCATTCTCCGCAATGGTTGTACCTCATCGTTGTCTTCACCTCCTTCTATATGCAGGGTGAGTTGAGTCTCTTGATTATGTATATGTACTCCTTCAATGATATGCGGTGGAGGCGTCGATACATGAATCAGAGTAAGTACATCTAAAACACCGAAATCTTGTGTCCATTGTGACATTTGATGATCCACTTGAGAAATGCCACGAGACTAAAAATCATATACATTTGACCATTGTTCTGATGTCCAAAGATATGTCCATATAGTTGGACCTCCTATGCTTTCTCCTGAAGTATATTCGGCACCAGATGAAAATGAAAATTTCTTATATTCTGAAATCTTTATCCGAAACTTCTTCAAAGTGTCTTCTTGAAACTTTAAAATCACTTTCTTCACATCCAAATAAGATGCTTCGAGATTTGTTATTAATAATTCTCTTGTCCAGAAGAATATTTAAGTATAACAAAAATTTTCTATAAACTGCAAAATTAATAAATGAATACTTACTAATATACATTCAATAGATCCCCTCGGACAATACTTCATACGTGACTCCTCAAAGAATGATGTCAAATAAAGATTTGGTTGTCGCTCATATCATTGACGCCACTAACTTTCATCTTCTTCTTATGTTGGAGGTTCATGAATATTGTTTACTCGTGCATTCCACCTTTCAATACTTCTAACATGATATGTCAACCAATTTTCCCCTACATGTCCACGACTATCTTTACGATCATATCGCTCTGGTGCTTGTGTTATTACTTGAAAAGCACCAAATTGACAACATACCCTCTAAGACATATGGATCTCGCGTTGGATTTAATGGTGGTCTAGGGAATGGTCGTGCAACATGAAACCCCTCCCAACACCACAACTATACAAAGACATGCATGCTAACTCTCATTAACATATATACAAAAAATACAATTAACATTTCTATCATGTAGACATTCTCCGATGCATTTTCTATTTTTTCAATGCTACACAAACTAATATTTAAACTTATATTGTCTTATATTTGTAATTAATTTATAATATAAAATATGTATATAATTATATAATATAATAATTATATTATAAATAATTATATTTATAAATAAACTACATTAAATAAAATAATTAATACTTAACAAAATATATTGTATCTATACTAATATAATATAATCAGTCTTGGTGCTACCACGTGGCTGCACCAGGACAATCCTATTCTTTCCATAACATCTCCCTCCCTAACAATAGAAATACAGGTAGTTTAAATGAACTAAATAATTATCTCCTTAATCTCTCTCTCCAACTTTCTCTCCTTTTAAACTTTCCCAAAATGTATCTAAACTTTAAAAAAACTCTCAAGCTCACTCTCACCCTTCTTAAATTAATAAAAACTTGCTAATATAATTTTTCTCTCTTTTCTTTCCCATTAAACATCTCTCCATTCCTAAAAATTCACATCTTTATTCAAAATCTACTTTCTTAAATAATAAAAAATATTATCTTCATGTATACTACTTATAAAATTTATTAATTCAAATCTAACAATTTCTAGTTTATAATATAAACTACTATACTATAAGTAAATTTATGATTAAAATCTAATAAATGTCTTGTATTAGTTTGATGAAAATACATCTAATAAAATGTGTATTTCTATCTCCTTTTTAAAAGTATTATATTTCTATTATTGATTTTGATAATATATTCCATTATATTATAATATGTATATAGTCTATTATGTAATATACAAGGAAGCATATATTCAAATTATGGTATGCAAACACTATTTTATCTGAAATTCCTTAATAGCCATTCTATGTTTTTGAATAAGTCTTTTTTATTGGAATTATTGTATTCATTTTTTAAATAATCATCATCGTGATCAAAGTCTTATCCCATTATTTGGGGTCATGTTTAAATAATAAAAAATATTAACTTCATGTATAATACTTATAAAATGTGTCTATTCAAATCTAATAATTTTCCGTGCGATGAATGGGGCAAAGAGCTAGTCAACCTTAAAACCCCACGCAAATGGATGACAACCGCTTTCTTAGCAACAAAGCTGTAAAAAACTGAAAACAAATGATGAAAATGGTGAAAAAGGAGGTGTGACGGCGAGAGGGATGTGAGCCTCACCTATAGCTATGCAGTTGGCCTAAGTGAGGGCTTTTGACAACTTGGCTGGTGGAGAGGAAAGCAAAAGAGAGGCTTAAAAGAGATCCGAACCGCAGTGATTTGGCACGGTTCAGATCTGATACAATATTGGATCAATACAATACCGCATTGAAATGCCTGCATCACAACAGTTTAATTTGCCTGCAACGGTTCCATTAGGGCATGGTGTGCCGACCATGCCTAGGGGCCGTAAAGTCCCAAAGATGGTATGGCATGACCGTACTGCAATGCGGTGTGACCAACCCTAGGTTAACCCACTTCTACACCAATCTAACCTGGATTAAATCTATACTCCCCCAAAATCACTTTTTTGGGTAATCCATGATTACCTTGGGTTGGTTTTGAATTAACTTTTTACAAAAGTTACTCTAGGTGGGCAACGAAGATTACTCAAAAGCTAAACTTGTCCCAAGAAAAGACAAAAATAGCAATTCAACAAGTTTATATAATTTCTATGATAACGAGTAAAAGAATAGATACTTACTTTCTTCCCTATGCCGCCCAGTCCCATATAATCTTTTGCATGGTAATCCCCATAGATTTGTTGTGGAGAGCGTTGATAACTCCATTTGTTGTTGCAAGTCATTCGACTATATTAGCCATCTGCCAAAGAATGAACGGGAGTGATAAGCTGGTTGAAACATATTTTCGGTCTTCAACATATAGATGATCTGTACAGTGCATGATCACTGATTACTTATAAATCAGATTATCAGAATCTTCAAAAGTTTGCTACGTTATGACATCCTTCGACCACACACCCATAGGCTGATCAGCTGTTTTCATGCAAGAGCACAAACCAAAAATGTTCCAATCTACTTAAAGATCAAAGCTTTTTGGACCACGGTTAGAACAGGAACACAGATCCAAGGATCAAAAAGTCCCTGCATCATATTGTCCCCAAGGATCAGAATGACCTTACCCATCTGTCTCCTCAACGCCCCATATTTCCTGATGTGTCCCAAAAAACAGTTTCACAAACATGAAAGCAGAAGCCATAGATGGCTAACACTATCAAATGACAAATCGTCAGAGTATGCACAAAGGGAATAGAGAATAGTAAGGCCCTTCGCGACACAGAAAATATGAACATAAAAGAACCAAATTTTCATGAAAAAAAAGGAACTAAGCCCCCAACGAGCAAGCAGCAGCGACCACGATTCCCCCACACCAAGGAAAAAAACAAAAGAAGAAATGGAGTAAAACCAGAAACCAAAACGATCAAATCGGCAGTAACCCCCTGAAACGGACCTTCCTATTAATAGTCGGCGCCAAACGGACATGATTCCACAAACCAAACTCCCAAGTCCCAACCTAGCAGACTACAAACAGCACCAAGACCAAACAAAAAGAGCCCCACCAGTACAAAGCAAAACACTTGAAACCCCACAGATCCTCCACCCAGCACCGCCCCGAACTGCCTCCCCGACTCACCCAGGCAGCAAAACAAACCCAGATCTCCCCGCACAGAGCCACGGAGGGGCACCCCAGCCCCCAGAGGAAAGGCAGAAAATCTTACCCGGCCGCCCAGGAGAGACAACCCCAGCCCTACGACACGATCAAGCAAGAGGATCCGCGCGGCGGCGGCGGCGGCGGCGAGGCGGTGGACGTGGATCAGAGCGATCGACCTCCGAATCTGTCCCGATCGGCCCCCTTTCCCCCCTTCCTCCTCCTCCTCTCTTCCTCTTCTTCCCTTCCTCCTCGCTCTCCTTCCTCCTACTACACTACTTCCGGAGTGGCTGTAGTGGGCTGAAAGGGACCGTCAAGGAAGAGGCGCGAAGGGGAAGCGGTTCTCCGTGGGATCGGATATCCGGCGGCCCGAAATAGGAAGGGTTTCGGATAAAAAAACCCTAAACATGTCGGTCAGAATAAAGATGTAAATGAACCGATACGTTCGATGAGTAATTTGAAATTCATTCGATAAAAGTTCGGTCTGACTCGTTTATTTAATTAATGAGCCAAGCTTGAACAAACAAAAAACTCGATTCATAAATTAGCCGAGTCTGAACACATGTGAGTTCGACTCGATTATGCTCGTAAACAACTCGTTTAAGAACTCGTAAGAACTCGAAAATACTCGTTAAGATCTTGTCTTAGTACTCGTTAACACTTCGTTTAAATATTTTTTTAAATATAATAAATATATATTGATATAAAAATATTTATTTATTTTTATATAATTATTATTACAATATAAAATATTTTTTAGGGCTTAAATATAACAGACTAAATCCACAGTATATATACACAAATTACGTAAATGAGGGTATATACATAGATCATGTAAATAGGGGCATGAACATAAAATTTAGTGTTGCAAGGTCCCCCAGCATATCAAGTATCTTCTTCCTCCGAGATCGACCTGCGTAGTAGGTGAGCCTCTCGGTGGGGCCGAGGGGCGCGTTGTCGGCCAGTGGCATCTTCAGCAACACTGTGGACCATCTGTCATGGCAGTGGCGGTGGCTCTCGACGCCGACGCCAGTACCGTCACCGCATGGTGCAAAAGTGGTTTTGGGCGGTGGTGGTGCGAGGTTTAGCAGCAAGTACCCCCCCTAGTGTCGTGGCCACCCCACACTTGCTGTGTGCTACTATTGCTTCATACTGCTTATGGTCAAATTATGAATATATAGCATAATATTTATTATATTATTAAATTAAGTAACTATTTCAAAAACTAGAGATATGAGATGTTTGAAATAAGATAAATTTAGGTCTCATGAACGATCAATTTTTTACTTGTAGACTGAATTGAACTTATTTATATATACAAACTCGCAAATTCAATTAAGCTCGTTAAGAGCTCGAGAGTATTTAAACGAGTGAGTTTGAACAGACATTTTCAATACTCGATATAACTCGAGCTCGGCTCGAACTCTATTAAAAATTAACGAACAGAGTTTGAGTAGCATACTACTCGGCTCGACTCGGCTCGTTTACACCCCTACCTCTCGATTCATGACAAGCCTACTTCCCGTTCCTAATAAACCCAAGTGGAAATGATACACTCTCTGTAAGATATTACACAGAGCAATAGCCGACTCGTGAATAGCGATCAAAATTAAGATTACTGTGACATTTGATAATATTTAAAATTTAAAGTCAACAATTTTATTTCATATTTATTCTCTAAATCTAAAATTTTAAAAATTTATCGATCCTCCGATCGATTGGTCACCAACGGAGTCGCCACAATCCAGCCATCGACTGTCGAAATCGGACAATCAATTAGGGTTGTATGAATTGCGGGTTAAGAAAGTGAGAGTCTAAAAATGTAATACCTCATGTAATGAGTAAGGTCAATATTTAATTTCTTAATAACCAACAAGGTGATGACTAAGAGGTATATAGTGGATACACACATTGTATGACTTGATAATCATGACAGAGATTGTGTGATTAGTTAGTGAATGTGGAGGACCACATTCTTCTTAAGTGGGGGGGGGGGGTGTAATTGCTGAGAATCGTCATGGAGGCATCAAATGCAGAGCGAGAGAAAGTTTAAAAACAAAATGATTCTCAAACACCTTGCCATTAGATCGAGATTATGTCAGCACATGAAACTACATGCAATCCATTCGAGGATGAGACATTCTTACCTAGAGGATTTCGTAGATCTCCTAACGTGCAAAACTTGGTCTGCTAGATGGAAGAAGCTCTCGTGAACTTCTTTTTAGTGGTATCCACAAGGTGACGACCAGCGACGACACCTCCTCCATGTCTCCATTCTCCACGTGCTCCTCCAAGGTGCGACAGTAGCAACAACAAGAGCCAAGAGGGTCTCACCCTCTTGCTCTCCTTTCTATCACAAGAGAGGCCATGGGAGGAGAGAAGTGCAGGAAGAGGGGGAAGAAGTGTCGCAAAACCTCCATCCCATGAGGTTTTTTAGCACTCTTTGCACAAAATCGAGGGCCTCTCACCCACCCATGCCCGAATAAAGTCGTGCAAGCCATGTTGTGTACGATCAAATAGGATATTGGACCATACCTATGTTAACATAAATATATTGTGACGTCAAGACCATCTTGACGACAATTAATCTTGACGTTAACATGAGTTAACGTCAGTTGATCCTGCCATTACCATGAGTATTAATGGTAGTTGATCTCGTCGTCAACGTGAGTTAACGTTAATCAATTTTGCCGTCAACATCACTTCACTACCTCCAAAGGAAGTTGAAGTTCTTAACGATGGTAGATCCCATCGTCAGGAACTATTCTCGACGACAATCGATACTATTGTTAATCAAGTTTCGACTACATGACTATCCGGGTGAGAGAAGTCATATTGGATAACTCTCATCTAATCCTCTATTATCATCGCATCATCCACCTTATGTGTGTGGCTCTCTAGGCCTAATATCATGCTGGCCATGAGTTGCACCTATCAAAACTTCTTCTAACTTAGAACTCCTTCTGACTTAGTGAATTATTAGCTTCATAATAATTCACTCAATTCATCGACTATAGTTGTACTAGGTCACTGCGCCATAGTTGCCAAACAGTATATGAGGATCTAATCCATTAGACCTTTCTTCCCTCAATTATCGTCTATCTATAGTCCCTCATCTATCTAATATCCCAAAGATTGCATCTTAGGTATGGTGCAATCAGGTCTATACAAAATCCAACTGATTCTTACTTCTACTGAAACTCATTCTCTCTCAATCTAATTGACCATGGTTAGGAGTTTGCTTGAGCAAGAACATATGGGATATTCCTTTCATGATATTGAGAGTGGATGATTATTTATTGATATTCAATTACCTTCATAAAGCTGACTACAATTCCAATAATCGGTTGTACTAGATCTAGAACTACCAAACATATAAGTCCGACATCAAAGAATGAAGTACTCAAACAAAACATCATTGGTGTCTCAAGTCTAAGAAACAGTTATACAACTAGGATCACAGAAGAGCTATGTGACAATTAGGTATCATCAATTGTACATCATTCCAAGAGCGGACCATTCAGTGAACTCATTCTCTAATGAGCACATACATTATACCCCTAGTACACTACAAGGATAAGCAGATATAGCAACCGATTTTGCGACCGCATTTGCGACTGATTATATCGGTCTCTATTTGGTCGCACATAGCGACCTACCTAGTCGGTTGCATATCTGTGGCCAATTAGCAACTAAATTTATTTTGGTCGCTAATTTTAAGCGACTGAAATTAATGTGGTTGCTAATCGGTCGCAATCTGCGATTGACTTGCAATTGATAATTATCAATCATAAAATCGGTTGCTAAAGTCATAACTTCCCCCCACCCTGGTTCCCTCTCGCACTTGACACTCCGCTCTTTCGTGGATGCTGTCGTCTATTGTCGTCGCTTCCCGCTCTCTCCTCTCTCTCTCTCTCTCTCTCTCTCTCTCTCTCTCTCTCTCTCTCTCGCTCTCTCTCTCTCTCTCTCTCTCTCTCTCCTCTCTCTCTCTCTCTCCTCTACTCTCTCTCTCTCTCTCCTGGAGGGTGGGGGGGTCATCTGCAGCCCTCTCAGCCCCCCCCCCCCCCCCCCCCCACACATCACTGCCAACTCCTAGTATTGTGTTGTCTGATTCTAGTACCCCCCCCCCCCCCCCACACTCTTTCTCTGATTGCTTGGTGACAGTGTGGAAATTCTTAATTAAATCAGTCCACCACTCCCTACATAACCACCAAAGTTGTTAACCGACGGGGATGCCCGGGGATGGAGAGATACATGGGGCAGCCCACAAAGTGGGCGTTCTTACTTCTCTGGATAACCCATCACCAACGAGATGAGCACCTGGAGAGTGGAACTTGAGCTCACTAGGTGTTTGACAGAATGTCTGCAAAAAAACCATGAGCTCACTCTCATCATAAAAGCAATCTAGTTCTACTTGAAACAAAGGAAATTGGTTTTGCAATTCATCTTTTGACATCAAACTGTGTCTCCAGCCAATCAAAACATCACACATCAACATCTGACGGTAAATACATAGTAGGTGTTGGATATTTTAATTTCATAGGCATATATATGAAGAGCTAATTATATATTGATATTGTCCTCTTTATCTGATTATCTATCATATTCGTTTATTTTATGGACCAGATCAGATAATCTTCTTACTCAATCAAAAGACATCTCTTCTTTGTCTATATATAGATGCATGTTAATTACCCACAATCTTATGTACACAATGCTCCCAACAAATCTCTTTCCTTCTGGGAATAAACCACCCTCTGTTCATCCAAAAATCATCCTTTTCTTCTTCTACATTCCCGTGGGCACTGTGGCATTGAATTTGATTTTAATTCGAGCAAAGTCACTATTGACCGACTATATCTGGAAGTGGGTCACATGGAATCCGATTTGGGCTGCCACCTTCATAACGTTTTTCAGAGAGATTATAGTACATTTCAAACTGATTTTTTTTTGCAAAATCTTTAAAACCTATTAAAATGTTCATAATTACATGCACACACATGTATTATCAATATTTTAAAATTATAATTACATGCACACCTACAGGATCATAAATAGTTAAGATAAATAACATCCTGTTATATTTGATTTTTGCGCCTATAAATGTGTTTAATGTTTTCTAAATTTGTTTTCTAACTTTCTTGTAAAATATGCCTTCTACCGTTCTTGTTGAACGATCATCAACACAAAGTCATTTTTACTTGTTTTATGTGTATGCTGATATTTTTATATGTATAAAATTTTTAGAATATCTATTTTATGTTTTAGAATGTGTTATTATCTTGTCAATATTAATTAATTAGGTGTTGTATGTGAGGAGATGCGTGAATGCAACAACCTAACATTGCACGCATCTTAGGAGAGCGTGTTAAGTCCGTGTCAATCAATCTTCCCATCCAAGACCTTGAGATTGATGTGCATATTCTCATTTTGAATGACGAGAACATGTATATCTAACTCAAAGTCTTGAATTGTCCGTTTGGATAGTCTGTGAATATTTAATCTCACTTAGGTGGTTAATTACTATATGTGTTGTGTTCTTTGTTAAAATTTCGGTTGCGTCTTCTCACTCCTTTATGATATACCTTTATGATTTAAATATTTTCTTAACCACTTACTAATAAGTATTTAAGAATTATTTGAATCAATAAATATTTTGTAGTATATCAGAGAGGTGTAGAGAGATGCTACCAAAATTTTCAGCAAATAATACAACACATGTAATAATTAATTGTGCGATCAAACCTTCACAGATGGGTTAAAAAGTGAAAATTTAAATAATCTTTTCTTCCTATTTAAAATATGTTGGACGATGTGAGGAAAGGGTTGGACTTTTTTTTGGTTAAACATGTTAAAGTTTATGTGTTAACATTAATTCATATAGAAAAAAATGCCTAAAGATCGTGCATGGATGTACCATAGAGTAGTTGATCAGGTGGTGTATGTGGAATTTAAAAATGGAGTTAAGAGATTTATTCAGTTTGCATTGAGAAATCTTATTGAAGTGTGGATTGTGAGGGTCGTATCTAATGTCCTTGTATAGTCTGTAAGAACTTGAAGTGGTTTACAACATGGGAGGTACAATGTCATATACAGAAAGGGGTTTGTTAAAAGTTAAGCAAATTAGACATGTCATTGTGAAACATTATGGTCCTACGAGCCTGCTAATATTGGAAGTGGAAGTTTGTATGTTGATATGGTCATAGATGATGCTGGTCTAGGATTCAATGTTAATGATGAGCATGTGCACATTGAAGAACCATCAAACAAAATAGTTGAAAGATTTTATCAGCTACTTAAAGATGTTGATGAGTCATTGTGGAATGGATGTCAAAATCACTCTTGACTGTCTACGGTGTCACAATTATTGAACTTGAAATCTGAAATTCACATCAATGAGATTTGTTTTGATCATCTGTTGCTCATTATCAAAAGTATGTTGCCACAAGATTAGATGTTGCTTGATAATTTTTATCATGCAAAGATGGTCAATGAAATGACTTAAATATGAGAAAATAGATGCATGTCTTAATCATTGCATGTTATATTATAAAGAGGATAAAAATAAGATTTCATGTTCCATGTGTGGTCATGATAGATTCAAGTCTAAGAGAGTGGACAATTCAAGGCAAAAAGATATACCATACATGTCATTGCGGTATTTTCCCCTCACACCGAGACTACATCGAATGTATATGTCATCAAAGATAGCTCAACATATGAGATGGCATGCGGAAAGAGCACGTCGAAAACAAAATGTAATCAGCCATCATACAGTTGCCGAAGCTTGGAGTCACTTCAACCGTGTGCACCCTAGTTTCTCAAAAGAGTCACGTAATGTGAGGTTTGATTTATGTATTGATAGTTTCAATCCATCTGTAGGTTCAGTGACTTCTTACTTCAGCTGGCCAGTTTTCGTTACACCATACAACCTTCTGCCAAATATGTCCATGAAACGAGAGTATATCTTCTATCCTTATTAATCCTGGCCAAAAGTTCTGGAGAAAAACTAGACAATATCTGGCCATTGATTGATGAGTGAAATTGTTATAGATCGATAGAGTTACTACCTATGATGCATCTAGAAAGCAAAATTTCACTATGAAGGCTGCATTGATGTGGACAATAAGTGACTTTCCTACATATGGAATGTTATCTGGCTTGAGCACCCATGGAAAATTAGCATGTCCTTACTGTATGGACAGTACCACATATTTGTACTTAAGTATGGTGGCAAGTCAAGTTGGTTTGATTGTCATCGACAATTTCTCCCAAGGGACCATCATTTTAGAAGGCAAAAAGGTGCATTCTTGAAGTGGAAGAAATTGATTTTGAACAGTTGTCTAGTCCATATTTAGCGGCAATGGTACAAAACTTACGAGATATAACATAATTGTCAAGCAACACAAGTCAACACATTGGATTTTGGAAGGATCACAATTGGGTCAAAAAGAGTATCTTCTGGGAATTGCCTTATTAGTCAACTCTTCTTATATGACACAACTTCGACGTCATGCATGTTGAGAAGAATGTCTTTGACAATGTGTTCAACACTATTATGGACATAAAAGGCAAAACAAAAAACAATATGAAAGCTCGTTTAGACTTGAAAATACTTTGTAAATGTCAAGAACTGGAACTTCTTGATAGAAATGGTACAATAGTTAAACCAAAAGCAATTTATGCTCTCGGAGCTGCACAGATTAAATAAGTCTGCTTTTGTCTAAGACAACTGAGATTTCCAAATGGCTATGTGTCTAACATTGCTCGTTTCGTGAATGCAAACAAGGGAAAAAATATATGGAATGAAAAATCATGATTGTCATGTGTTTATGCAAAGGTTGCTACCCATTGTATTCTATGATATGTTGCCGAAGTCGATATAGGGATTGAGTTAAGTCAGTTTTTCAAGATTTTGTGTGCATCAGAGCTAAGGTATCAGGATGTGGAAACTATTGAATGGAATGTGATCACGCTAGTTTGTGGACTGGAGAAGATATTCCGCCTGCATTCTTCGATTGATGGAGCACTTTCTTATACACCTACCTATGAGGTTAAAGTAGGAGGGCCAGTACAATTTAGATAGATGTATCCATTTGTGAGGTAATTTGTATTTTTTCTTCTTATAATTCTACCTCTTGTTATATGTTTGTCATTATCCTATGAACGGTCCTGTAGGTGCATGCATGAATTGAAAATGAAAGTTCTCAATAAGGCGACGGTAGAGGGTTCCATTGCGGAGGCGTACATTATGGAAGAAATATCAAATTTCTATTTGATGTATTTTGAACCTGAGATACAAACACATCGTACTCGACCACCATGTAAGATGATGGGGGAGACTCTGTTCAGTCCGACTGGCTCTCTATATTAAGTCCCAGTTGTGCGTATGGACGTTCTTTGAGTAGGATGCTAAATGGTAGAGAGTTGCATGTCTCAAAGATTTATATTCTTTTAAATTATATTGATATTGAATCTTATGTTGTGTAAGTCCTCTGCTCACATTACATATGTCCATAATTTATTTTATTTCTCATTCTATTTATAAGTTCTAATATTCATAAAACATACAATTGACTCAAAATGAATCCAAAGATGTCAATATCTCACTGATGTCAAGGTTGAAAAAGAACAAGAGAAATTATTAACTTCTTGGCTGAAATATCGTGTAAGCATGATCACCCTTACTTCTCGTGAGGCCAATCTCAATTTCTGACTAGTGTGCTCTCTATATGTAGCTTGAAAAAGCTTTCATTACTGATCAACAAATTCGAGAGATAAGTTATGGCCTATCGAAAGTTGCATGCACATATCTAGCATTTATTGTGAATGGATATAGATTTCACACTAGATAATATGAGCAGAATAAGTCACGATGAACAATAGGGTATGTGTAAAAGAAAGTACATATAACGAAAATGAATGTGATTATTATGGTATTATTTAGGGGATCTTAGAATTGCAATATCTTGCAGATGACAACCATATTTTTTTTTCAATTGTCATTAGTTTGATCATAATTCTGTTCGAAATGACACAACATATGAGATTGTCGATATAAGACATAAGTTCAAATTAAATACTTATGATCCATTTATTTGGCCGCACAAGCCCAACAGGTCTATTATACAAAGTATCCATCGTCTAGAAATAAAAAAAGAAATGATTGGTGGGTAGTTTGCAAGGTTAAGACAAGAGTTTTCCCATATTATGAGTTGGATTGACTAAAACAGTAGAGTTGGATGTGAATGTCGAATTCTTTCAATCAGACTTAGTTGATGATGTAGAGTTACCTACTTTTAATGAAAATGAATTTGTAGAGAAATGTTCTTTATCTAAAGAGAATGAAGTGGAAGACGTCGATCCACAAGAAAATGAAATAGAGTTGGGGGGACTTCGATGAAGAGGAACATACTAGTGATCAAAATGAATCTGATAATGAAGATGTCAATGTTGAATTTGATATATCCCCAGAATCTGAAGATGAAATGGAGAATGTTTGATTAATGGTAGACAAATTTACTAGAAATTCTAATATTCTACATCTTTCTTTCTTCCACTATTGATGAATATGTATGTGTTTTATTACTACTTGAAGGTATGGTTCAAGGACGACGTGCGACTTCTTCATGTGGGAGAGAAGAGGGAAGTGGGAGGAGACTTACTTCCTTTTCTACACCTCCACCACCGGCAGAAGATATGCATACTTTGATTTGTATGCATTGCAGTATTTATTTAATATAATTCTTTATATCATTATGGTATCTTATTGCTATCCTTATAGGACCCACGACCTTTGCACTTTTATCACCGACATGAGGTATATATTTTATGATTTGTATGGCATTGCAGTATTTGTTTAGTATAATTCTTTATGTCATTACGATATAGGATGGCGGCCTCTGCATCTCCATCAAAAGTGACGAGCGGATTACACCTCCTCATTTAGAGCAGGTATGTTCATTCACATTTATAGATATATTTTTGATAGTTTATTTTATTATATTAATTAATCGTATAGTACATGCTGATGACGAGACGAGTCATCACGAGGGGGAGGGCAGTTATAGTGAGACGACACATGCAATATGGATAAATGAAGGGTATGTAATGCACTATTTTTGTTATATATTCATCATTGTGGTATTAATATTTTTTCAATTTCAGAAATAAAATAGAGCCAGCCCAAGCATCACAATTTATTACAAAGACAATTCAAGCTCATTTTCCTAACCCTATCCATCGATTTTCTGATTTTTCAATGGATGTTTAGGATTTATTGTGTGATATGTTCACGGTATGTGAATTATTTTATCAATGACAGTCTCTTTAAATTCTTAGTTTAGTACACTAATTCTTATATAGTTTATTATTATTTTTTAATATGTAGAGTAATTATCGATTCACAGAGCGTTCAGATGAGTCACGTGCTAGATCTGCATAGACAACCACTGCAAGAGCAAATTTCAAACACCTTTTGTATAATGTTCGAAGAAATACGGAAAGAGTTTGTGCAAGCATAGATATGAACTAGTGGAAAGAGCACAGACCTGTATGGATGAGAAAAGAGTATTGGATGGAGTTGCGAGGGATATGGGGGGGGGGGGGGGGAGGGGGAAGAAATGGGTTAGAAATTCCGCCCAAGTAAAGATAAATAGAGCCGCACATCCTAAGATAAATGTACATACGAGTTGCTCTGTCTATTTTGTAACGCATAAAGCATGAATGGTAAGTACACTTCTAGATTTTATAAATTTGTAAATCTAATAATAAATTGTCATTTATTTGAAAAACAAGAAACATAGCTCAAGCGGCCACCTCAATTTCAAGAACTTTTTTTTTTATCAAACTCATAAGAAGAAGGGGACAAATAATTACATTAGTGAGAAAGATCGAAAGGTAGTAGTAAGTTTATACGCCAATAGTTTTCATTTAAAAGTATAATGTAGAATTATTTTATTTTTATTTTTTTACAAGAGTCATATAATAGAGGAATGGAAGAGAGGTACAGGGACAACAGTCAGCATCCATAATTGGATCCTGATATTTGGGTTGCAGCATCTGGGGCACCCAAGAAAAACCACGTGTATGGTTTTGGACATAGTTTATGCACGACCAAGGTGCTATCCTTATGCTCGAGCTCCGTCTCACATACGACATCCCCATTTACCACACTTGCAGTCCGAGATGGTTCTTCGAGTGCTGCCTTGACCATGACTCCGACCTAATTTAGGGAGATCGTCAACTAGACCGTCTCTCAGAATATCTCACATATCGTCTCTTAGATCGTCTCTCAGACACTCGTTGGGCTTCTTGGTGATAGAGCACCTCCTGCACAACAACCTTAGGTGAATATTTGATTGAATTTTTATTTCTCAACTCTAAATATCATCTTATAAAATGCAAGAACTTGGGTTTAGAAGGTACAAGACTAAAAATACATGTTTGATCAAGTTTGTGTGGGTCAAATTTTAAAATGTAGGTCTGATTAATTTGTCATTGATTTCAACACGACCCGGAAGGTGAGACTAACTTGTAGAAACTGACGGTGTCCAAATTGGACTCCCGGTTTGAATTGGGTACTCAATTTCAATTTTTTTAACTAATTTTGTTTAAAATTGATGAACTTGAGTTTGAGGGTCCAAAATTTAAAACACAGGTCCAATCAATTTATCAATTGTTCCAACACTAATTTGGGGGTGAAAGTAACCCATAGAAACTGATGGAGTGCAAATTGGACTCTAGGTTTGAGCTCGATGCTCATATTTATATTTTTTAAAAGAACTTAGTTTAAAGTCAATAAACACAGATTTGGGAGGGTCAAAATCTAAAATGTAGGTCTAATTAATTTGTCAATGATTCCAACAGGACTGTGAAGATGAAAGTGACTTGTAGAAACTAACGATGTCCAAATTAGACTTCTGGTTTGAACTAGGCACTCAATTTCTCATTTTCTTAACTAGTTTTGTTTAAAATCGGTAAACTTGGGTTAAGGGTCTAAAATTTAAAACAAAGATCCAAGCAGTTTATCGATTGTTCTGACACGACTTGGGGGGTAAAAGTAACTTGTAGAAACTGTTGAAGTCCAAATTCGACTCCAAGTTTGAGCTCGATCCTCAAATTTATATTTTCTAGAACACTTAGTTAAAGTCAATAAATACATGTAACGACCCTCCTTTACTGGCACGATTATACCAACCCACATCGATATAATGAGTGCCGCTACAGTGGGACATTTACCCATCACATATTCAATAGACTGAAACGTACACAATATATCACATAACAGCGGAATTGAAAGAACTAGAATTGAATCTCTTATTCCATCATCATCATTTATACACAGTCTATATAGAAATGGAAAAGCAAATACTTCGTAACTGAGAAATACAACTATTATATTGTCCATATGAGACTTCATAGAGTCATTATTACATACCATGAAAGAAAGAAAGTACAATGTCGAATCCAAGACAAAAGTCTCCTACTCCCGCTCCGAGTTGCTCCTAATGATCTCCTCGGAAGAAGTAGAAATGTATGCACCTGTACGTCAAAGCAAGAGTGAGTTCAAAAGAACTCAACAAGTAACACCAAACACACTAAACTTACATGCATCACATAACTTTCACATTCATTCTACACAATAACATAAAATTATGGATTTGACAATTAATCCAAATAGAACCTAAACATGATTCTATACATGTTACACATGGCAATTGACTTATACGAAATTTTCAATGACTTAAAGTCTATTACATGCTTTCTACATACTTTTCAATATGTTAAACTAAATTTCATTTAACCACACTCACATGCTAAGAAAACAACCATTTTAAACGTGGAATTTGCACATTTTACAAAAGATATTCCTAGCATGGATTCTATAATTATTTTTACATGGATAACACATTTATACACATGAAAAGCTTGCTGTTTTGCTATGTACATATCACAATCATTTAAAAATTTATCACTTTACATACTATCACAAGAATTCAAATTAACACGATCATTTACACAATTTCACAATTTACACGTTCATTTTCACTTATACACAAGTTCACATTTATTAATGCCGTGACACATAGCCCAAACCACCTTTAGAAGGACACACACTAATCACATCACACATCTATCACCTAGGCATTACAGTGATAAATCTTAGTTACTGCGCAGAACCGGAAGAAGCACTCTCCACCCTAACCAGCGGTACTTGTCCGCCTCCAGGATTTAATCCCAATGCCCGTGGGATATCACACACTATGAACTTTTTCGTGGGGACTTTACCACAGTACAGTTCCATAGCCCTCTAAGATAGCAGTGTCACCCATTAGCACATTTACACATTTTCTAAATGGTTTAACACACACTTAATATACAATTTTAACACATTCATTTCATGTTCACACATGCACATATCTCAGTATTACTTGGCATGGTACTACTGTCTACAGAGTTTAACGAACACAGTTTGATTCATATCATGCTGTAAATAAATAAATCATTATTAATTATACTAAAACATGTCTTTTTATGATATAAATATTGGAACCAGTACCTACTGTTGTCCAATGCACATGGAAATTTAACCACAAGTCATTTACGGGTCACACATCAAATATACAAAGTTTCACATTTTTCTGAATTAATCACTAATTAATAAAATTCGAACAGTAATATTATCTAAGGTAAAAATAGTCAAATTTGCATGGCTTTTATCATTCAGACCCATGGATTATTCTACACATGTATACTGACAGTCCCAAACATATTCCAATTTCTAGGAAATTTACTGTTTTTACACTATTTATCTGAATTTCTATACTAATAAAACATACTCACTGTTCTTCAGTTCAGAAAATGTACTAATTTACAAAGATATCCTAAATTTCTCAAATTTTTAGAGTATGAATTAGAACCCATAACCAGTGTACAGAATTTTTTTGAAAGTTAAATTCCACACAGATTACACAAAAGAAATTTTACAAGGTTAAAAACTTGTCAGCTAGATATTTCAGAAAATTCTAATAATTAGGGAAATCCACAGAAATTCATAATATTTCACAACATACTCCAACATAGATATTTACATATCATATAAAATTTACTATATATCATCAAGCGCAAAAAATCCCGAAATTTAGATCATATAAGTCAAACATGCACACTATTGCAGTTTGGCGAACTTAACGGCATTTAGGTGGCCGTCTATCAGGTTAACGGCAACAAAGTATGCCGCCAACTTAAGATCTTAACGGCAAGGGATCCTGCCGTTAAGTTCCTGTCTGTGCAAAACACAGACTGAACGTAAAATCTTGGTGAAATTGGGGATCCAGGACTCGAAATAAAATCCGGAAAATTCCTAGGACTTACTAGACGCATATAGGAATGATGTGAAAGGGTTACTTGCCTCTTGGAAAATCCACAAGCAATGATTTAAGCCGGAGAAGCCCTCCTCGGCCTGAGCCAAAGAGTCCTCAAAACTCCCTCGATCCGTGTTCTGTGTTGATCTCCTCTGCACACCAGTGCGGGGAAGTCGTTCCCGGATGTTCAGAGTCCTCTCCAGTCGTTGTAGAACGTCGGATGAAGCCTCCAGTCTCCAGATCAAGGGGTTCCAAAATTGGGTTTCGCACAAAAAATAGGGTTTTTGACAAAAGAGTCAAAAAGGGTTAGATCTGGCCGGAGATAGGGTGTTTTATAGAGCTAGGGATCGGGGACGTAATTAGGTAAGGCTGGGTTACCGTTGGAGAACGGTTACCAAAACAAGGGGCGAAGATTTCGGGGGTGTTTCCGGATCTGAAGATGCAACAGATCTGGGAGGTTAACGTCGACATCACAGGCCGCAATTTTGAGCTGGCGTCCATCGATGTGGCCGCTTACTTGGGATTGCCGTCCACGCATGTTGACGTCTACTGGCCGCCAGAATTGAACTTAAAAATGCAGAGACTTTATGTACACCACACACACACACACAACACACACACACATATATATATATATATAATTTACAATGTACACATTAAAATAATACTTATTCATGCAATGTAAACAAGTAAGTACTATGCACAATAAAGTTTATACAACGATGGCCTACATTTATACATACATAAGCAATCACCCAAAGATGAAAAGTCAAGGGCCTTACAATACAAGTTTGGGAGGGTCAAAATTGAAAATGTAGGTTCGATTAATTTGTTAATGATTCCAACACGATTGAGATGATGATGGTGAGTTCTAGAAACTAATGGAGTCTAAATTAGACTATCGTTTTAAACAAAACACTCAAACTATCATTCGTTAAATTAAGTTAAGTGAAAAACATCTTGTTTTTAATTTTAAAGAAAAAATAGTTTATTTATTTAATATTTGATTTTATTATTTTATAAATGACATACATGATCTTCCATCGCAACGTGTTGGAGTAGGCGACGACCAAGATGACACCTACGCATAGGATTTGTGATGGGTGTGTATTGTGGTTTGCGATTTATTTTCATTTGTGTGATGGATGTTGTAATTTATGTGATGGATGTCTCATGGGTTTGTGTAGATGTTTCCAATGGTTTGTGAGATGAGATATTATGATTCGTATGATGGATGTATTGTGGTTTGTGTGATTTATTGTCATTTATCAAGTGATTTCTTTTCATTTATGTTTATTTATATATAAAAATATTCTAAAATTAGCGACCGACTAATATCGGTCGCAATTTTGGTCGCTAAGATCAGCGACCATATAGCGACCGTAGCAGTCGCTAAATATAGTGACCAAACAAAGTTAGTCGCTAATTAGTCGCTGATGTTAGCAATCAAAATTGCAATTTACGACTGCTGATCAGTTGCTATTCGGTCGTTGCGCTTTGTTGCAACGGAATTGTGACCGATTAGCGACTAATATGATCGGTCGCTATCTCCGATTTTCCTTGTAGTGGTATCTTCACACCATGGTTCATCATACCGTCCAAATCGACCGTACCGTATTCTCTGTGGTATTGTACCGTTGAGATACAGTGGGAAATATGCTTATTTGATAGAAGAAGACTAACTCATGTATAGACTCTCTCTCTAACTTAAGATTGAACTCTCTCTAACTTAAGATTGAACTCTCTCTCTCTCTCTCTTAAACACATCTTAGTATTCTATAGGATAGGAGAAAGCTACCACCATGTGAAGGGACCCCTAGAGTCTCTGCTCACCAAGCCCCATTGCCCCAAAGCCAGAGGAGAAGTCATTCTCAACACTGCACACTTTCTCTCTCCCCTTTCTCTCTCACATCCTACAGAACCATCAAAGATATCACGCCTTCTACAGCCTAAAAAGGGGTTGATCTACTCACGAGGTTTTTGTCAAAGTTGTTCTACTTTTCTTAAGCTTCATTCTCGAAATAGAATTACCTTGATTGGTGGTTTGTGTCTAAAGTTATAACATATTATTCTTCACATTCTCTCTCATATTATGATCTGCACATTCAATGCTTCTTCAGGAAAGTTGTTCCCCACGACTTCCTCTACGAACTCTAATTGGAATCACATCAAATAAATATATGTACTTAAAGATACAATGGATTATTCTCGACCTTCTCTCTCATATCGTGATCCAGACCAGTAGTTTGTACGACCTCTCTACAGCCTGAAGAGGGTGATCCAGTCTTTGGGCTCTTCATGAAAGTTGTTCCTGACATACTAATCTAACTACATGAATAGGAAGCACTATCTATCCGATCTCATAAACAAAACTGTAACGTCTTAAAATTTATAATAAAAAATTAATTGACACTAAAAAATTAAAAGAGATAGTAAATTATACGTAAGACATGACCACTTATATAAAATATAATTATCTTTAATTTTATAATATTATATATATATATTATTAATTTATTTCTAATACTATCTTTGATTGTACACACTTCGACGGGACGACATTTGGTTCCGAAAATAAAGTCAAATATGAAGTCATCACAATTACCAAAAAAATGTACTGATTCTAAAAATATAAATATCAGAAACTATTGATGCATAGATGTTGAGATTAAGTCGACCTAATGATTTTTGGGATAATTTTTACTTGACAAAATTAATTTAAAAAATTAAACAAAAATTATTATAATTTATATAATCTCTTAATTAGCTTATGTTTGAAATTTCGTGGCATACCGCGGTACCGATTCGTGGCATACCGCGGCACGCCTGGGTCACCCCATTGGGGTGACCCGACTGTGCCATGGCTCAGCCAACCGTGCTCCACACAAACATGTGTAAGACCAGTTGCCACCATCATACGGACGAGTATATAACATATCGGTCTGCCCGGTTATCTAGATGTCCTTCTCGAGTATGACCAGGAATATTAAATATCTATGTTTAAAGAGGATATGTCTTATTATCATGATCTCATCATGATCTTGATCCTCATTGCACAGATCCATAGGCATCAAAATATATAAACATCATCTTATACATGTAATATACAATGAAAAAATGTGATTAATATCATTATCAAAAGAGATTAGTAAAAGATTACAAGTGTCATCACTAATGTGAGTTAGCTTGCAGAGTACTCATAACTAATAGTAATACCCCAGATAATGAAGGAAGTATATACGTAAATAACAATAGTATAGGAAATGACATATCTACAATTATCAAACATTCATGGTCTAAAATATAATTGAATTTTTTTCTAGGGACTCTAATGAAACTCATAGAAACCTCCGGAGACACTATTCAGATTCTTGATTGGAGACGTTTTGAAGCAAATTTTGCTGAATCAAGAAGTGTGGGTATATATACAAATTTTAAAACTTGAGGGTTAAAATTTAATTAATGAATTTTTTTTAAACCTCAGACTCTCCAAGAGAGCCCTGAAACCTCTGGAAGGTCTTGAACTAAAAGACCCTAACATGTGTTCACACTAAAACCTAAGTAGGATTTAACCTTAAACTCTATTCACACTGAAAAATTATGTTCATAGTAGGTAACTTTGTTGCCGATGGTCATCAGAATCCGACGACGACCGTCGAATTCTGCCACTGACCATCGGTGCTTGTCAAAATTTGGCGATGGTCGTCGGATTCTGACGTCGACCGCCGATCACACGAGAGTCTAAAAAAATAATTATTCTTGATTTAAAAATTAAGTGGTTTTTTAAATTTAAGTTATTAATTTAGATATTTTATTTAAAAATCTAAAAAATAATTATTTTAAATTTTAGATGTTGATTAAGTGTTATAAACGAGACTTTAATAATAATAATAGTTATACATAATACTATCCATCGACAAATAAAATCGGGGTAAAAAAAAAGTGTAGATATGTTGTATCCAAGGTTCGCCGTACCGATCAGATCGATCGTACCATATTTTCCATGGTACGGTACGTATCGAACCGTACCGTACCGTTAAGATACGGTGGAAAATTGACATGATGTGTTGAAACTCATTCTGTTCCTTGTAAACCCATTCAAATAATGTCCATTTGTATTGAAATTTTAGCTTTAAGCTAATGTAATAGTTTTACAAATTATGGTGATTTTAGTTTAATTTTTAGAATTTATTTTACACTGGGTGAAAAATCACTCGAAAAATAGTTGCATCGGCTTAATATCGAAATCCGTACGTCAACAATTCCGGATATTTACATTTCTGATATCACCATATTTTTCTGAAAATTATGGTGTTCTCAAAATTCATTTTCGTTACAGTTTTTTGATGTCGCCCTGTCGGAGCGCGTACTTCTAAGTATGGCATTGGACTATCATTTATTAATGTTAATTAATCTTAGATATTAATAAAATTACTATAATTTGTATCATCTCTTAATTAGTTTATGTTTGAAATTTTATCTCAATTAGACACTAATTAGACCACTTAAGTGCAGACAGAGTTTGTCGCGGTACGACGAACTCTCTGTGCGCGTACTTCAACGGGACGATATTTGGTTTCGAAAATAAAGTCAAATATGAAGTCATCATAATTACTAGAAAAATGTACTGATTATAAAAATATAAATATCATGAGTTATTGATGCATAGATGTAGAGATTAGGTCGACCTAATGATTTTTGGGACAATTTTTACTTGAAAAAAAAATTAATTTAAAAAATTAAACTAAAATTATTACAATTTGTATCACATATTAATTAACTTACGTTTGAAATTTCATCTCAATTAGACACCATTAGATCTCTTAGATGTTGAGATTAGGTCGATTTACTAATTTTTGAGATAATTTTTACTTGATAAAAAAATAATTAAAAAAATTAAACTAAAATTACTATAATTTGTATCATCTCTTAATTAACCTATGTTTAAATTTTTATCTTAATTGAACACCATTTACATCACTTTAATATGCCTAATATAAAAAATTATGAAAAAAAAAATAACCCGGTCACCCCCATTGGGGTGACCCGACCACCGTGCCCGGGTGCCGCTGGCGCCCGGGCATGGTACGGTACGCCCATGCCGTCTCGGTTTGGGCGGCACGGGCGAACCATGGTTGTATCTTTCACCCGTACGACACCCAATCCCATATGAACCTTGTGTGAAGTATTCTCCCGTGAGAAGTGTTGTGTGCTTAGACGCCTAGATATCAAATATTTAGACGTCAAATAGAAGTATTAGTGGTAGGGCTAACGACACGTGAGCGAGGGTGTCCAAGTGACATGGACACCACATAGACTACCAAGAACATTATCATTTCATGCGGAGAAAAGATTTAATGTATTTTTATATTGTATTTAAAGTGTAATATGATTAGACAATAAATTTATGTGGCATCTAATAATTAAATTGTCATTTTATCACTCCCTATGTGAGAGATGCCACATAAACTATTATCTAATCATATTATATTTAAAGTGTAATATAAAAATATACTAAATCTTTCTCTTTCATGCAAGAAAATGTCACGCTCAATTATGACACGAAATGTAATGAAAAGGAAGGGTCGGACAAAAAGTAGAAATGTGATCTAAGCACCGTTTGAGAATATAATTGTGATAATTTTTTTTAAAAATTAAAATCATCTAAAAAATTTATGGAGAACAGTTTTTGAAGTTTCAAATGTAAGATTTTATTATTATCCCTCATCTCTCTATCTATTTCTATTTTTTCTCTACTTTTTAAATTTTTAATTTTAAAGAATCTATAAAATTTGTCATTTGAAATTAAAATGAGAAAGAGTAAAATGTTAATGATTGAAATCTCAAATCTTTTTCTCACAATATTTCAAAACAGTGACTCAAGAAAGTGATCAGCAAATCACAAAACCCATGGATTAAGCGGAAGTCGTGAATCGAATCAAAGTCACTGACACGGTCGCCTCTCCATTTCCGCGTGATTGAGTTGCTTCAGTGCACCGCTCAGTAAAGGGCAAGATGTCAGCTATGTAATGGGAAGCCAGTATCACTTTAAAATGGGCCGTTACAAAAGACCCAATATTATCTATTGTTGGGCTTTTGCCTCCCATTTTATTCTCAATATGGAATTAATATATATCGGCGGTCATTCACACAAAAGGAAGCTAATTCCCTCCACTTTTGAAGTAGGGAAAAATACCTACGTACTCATAAAAACCATTTTATTTTCATAGATACCTTTACAATCTTGTCCCAAGCATCTGTACCTCATATATTTGATAAAAATCCATCGATTGCATCGTGTACGTTAGTCGGCCATAAAAACTAAAGAATAAATATTATACTAAAATACAGATGAAACCATATCAAATGGGATTGAGGGGGAAAATTATCCTTATCTAACATTGAAGAAACAGAGATCTAGAGATCAACATATAAGACATATAGATTTGATAATGTATATTATATTTTAATAACCTCATTGAATTTTTTGAATCATAAACCATCATTGTTAACTTTTTATTCTATAATAATATTAAGCAAAATACGATCAACATCATTGTCCGAACTGGCCACTCTAGTTTGACCGTCTTTTGAGGTGACCATTGAAGATGGTGCCTAACTATATAACTAGAATTAATTAAGAAGACAAGGAAGATATAATAGTAATGTTAATGGAGTGGCGGTGTGAACGTATACTCATGACGTGGGTTGAGACTTTTTCAATTTACATATAGTCTCGTGCACATTATCTACCAAGAAAAATGATATTCCATATGTTAAAACAGTTTCCCTCTTGGGCCGGTTGTTCTTGGTCAAAAAATAGTTTTTTTTTTTTAGATTTCAAAATCTTTCAAGAATTTTTCTTAATTCTCTAAGAAGCTTACCAAATACGTTGAGAATAATTGTTGGAAGTATTTCTGTGACTTGCTCGACAGTCTTCCAAGATATCAACCCCACAAAGATCTGTGTAAGGGCCGTAGTGCTGAAATATATATACAAACATCTGTATAAACATTAACAGAATCTAAGCTTATGATGTCTTCCACCGTTCGTATGGAGGAGAAAGTTATGTGTGTTTTTAGTTCTTGACGTTCACGTAAACATAAGTTTTTTGTATATTTTTTGTTTAAGATTAGCTCACAATTGGCTAAACTATGGGACACTTTGAGTAGTACGCACCACCTTATCACCTATTAAAACACTGAGTGTTTTTCTCCTACTTGCCTTCTGCCACTTTTCCTTCGTGCGGAGGAGTCTTCTGTTGGGGATGTGTACCTGATGCGAAAGCCATCCTATGTGTGAGGAGGAAGACGACGCCGGTAGATGAACAACGTACGAACGTCGGGAAGAGAGACGCGTAACCCGCTGCGCTCTCTGTCTGGTTTTCTCTCTCTATTTGTCTATATTTGTGTGCATGGCCTGATGGGGAGTCTCACACATATTTATAGAGAGGAGGGACCAGTCCCAATAGACGTGAGCCGGATCCCACCCATAACAGGATCCTAATGGGCACTTAATGGGTTAAGCCCAATAATGTATTCCGTTAACTTGACCTAATGTTGTGTCTTAAGATGTGCGGCCCAATACAAATGGACCACTAATATTGGGTAAAACCCAACATTCTCCCACTTGGTCTAACTTGTCACAAGTACATCAAATCTTTCTTTGAAAACATACATATAATATAGACTGATATAGTTTTAAAAGGACTCTTGAAGATTTGATGTCTTGGACTTGCACCTGAAGGGAAAAATACGGTACATGCGCGTATGATTAAAACCAAAACCACACACCACTCCAATTAATGGAACCTAAAGAGTTCAAATATAGTAAATCAAATGACATGGGTCATGGCGGTAAATGCATTCAAATCACACACCACCTTCCATATACCACAATGCCACCAACTTACTACAATTGAGCATCAGACCTAAAATTATAGATAAACTCAAACTTAATATTTATCTGCTGGTCACCACTTAAGCATGCATTATGTCAAACCATAGCCAACATGTATACACAAGTAAATGGAACATGCAAAAAATAATAGAAGAATCATGACATTGATGTGATCACAAATAACAACATAATGTCAACTGAAAGTGTCATAACATATCGAGAGAGCTTACAAGACCCATCTAAATCACATTACTACAAAGAGAAAGGCTTATTGCACTTGCACATTGCACTTTAAGTGCAATGTGACTAGACAATAGCCCATGTGGCACCCCTCACATGAGAAGTGATAAAGTGGCAATCTAATTGTTAGATGCCACATGGGCTTGTTGCCTAGTCTCATTGCACTTAAAGTGCAATGTGAAAGTGCAATAAGCTTTTCTTGACTACAAAAGATGCTAACAGGTAGTCCTTTAGTGAGAGGGTCAGCAACCATAAGATCTGTCCCAATATGTTCTATATACACTTCATGATTCCTCACTCTGTCTTTAAGAGCAAAATACTTTATATCCAAGGCTCTACCACCCTTGGATGCTTTATTGTTCTTAGAGAAGAAAACTGCAGTGGAACTGTCACAGTAAATCTTGATAGGCCATGAGATAAAATCCATAAATGGTAGACCTGTGAACAAATTTCGCAACTGAATGGTCTGACCACTAGTCTCAAAACAAGTAATAAACTCAGCTACCATAATGGAAGTCACTGCAACACTCTACTTTTCACTGCACCAGGTAATGGCTCCCCCTGCCAAGAGGAACACATAGCCTGACGTAGACTTCCTCGTGTCAATGCAGCCACCAAAATTAGCATCAGAATATGCAATGACCTCTAGCTGATCTAACCTTCTATATGTGATCATATAATCCATTGTGCCTTTCACATAATGCATGACTTTCTTGGCAGCCTTCTAGTGATCTATGCCTGGGTCACCCTGGTATCTGCTGAGCATACCCACATCGAAAGATATATCTGGACGTGTACAAGTCTGAAGGTACATCAGGCTCCCAACGGCCGAAGCATAAGGATTAGATTCCATTTGCTTCCTTTCTAAGTCATTCTTGGGACACTGTAATTTACTGAATTTATCACCTTTAATAATGAGTGCTTTATCGGGTACGCAGGACTACCTGTTAAACCTTTCTAAAACCTTTGAGATATAAGTCTTTTGGGAAATACATAAAATGCATGATGGTCTATCCCTGGTGATCTCAATGCTCAACACATATTGAGCTTCACCTAAATCTTTCATCTCAAAGTTTTCAGAAAGAAAAGCCTTTGTTTCATGTAATAAACCAAGATCACTACTGGTAAGCAAGATGTCATCTACATACAAAAACAAGATAATGAACTTACTCCCACTGACCTTTAGGTATAAACATTCATCAATAATGTTTTTCTTGAACCCAGCGGACAGTATGATCTCACTAAACTTAATGAACCATTGACGGGAGGCTTGCTTAAGTCCATAGATGGATTTCTTTAATTTGCATACCAAGTGTTCTTTCCCTTCAACATGAAACCCGTGAGGTTGTTCCATATACACTTCTTTATCTAGGTCCCCGTTAAGAAATACCGTTTTCACATTCATTTGGTGCAACTCTAAATCAAAATGAGCCACCAAGGCCATGACTATCCTGAATGAGAGCTTATTAGAAACAGGAAAGTCTCATCATAGTCAATACCTTCCCTTTGAGTGAAACCCTTAGCCACCAATCTGGCCTTATATCGCTCAACTTTACCTTTGGAGTCCACTTTAGTTTTGAATACCCATTTGCATCCAACAAGTTTGGACCCTTTTGCTAAGTTGACGAGTTCCCAGACTTGATTTTTAGCCATTGAGTCAAGCTCTTCCTTCATGTCTGCAAACCAATAGGTGGATTTTTACTCTCCATGGCTTGTGAAAACGTCACTGGATCATCAATATCACCCTTGTCTAAACCATCTTCCTGTAAGTACACCAGGAACTCATCAAATATGACAGATTTCCTGACTCTTTGAGATCGATGTATTGTTGGCCCCTGATCCACCTGAGGAGGTGGTTGGTCAACGTGTGCGATATCTACTGGTTGTGGAATCACTTGAGATGGACCAACTACAACTTCTTGTTCCCCAACAATGTCATTATGAGGAATGAACATGGGAACAAATAAAGTTGTCAGTTGCTACAAGTATATCAGCCTGATCCTGTAACTCCTCAAAAGAAATCTCTCGAGAAGGTCCACTCCCACTGACTCCACCATCCTCAAGAAATTTTGCCTTATCTGTCTCTATAATTATGGGGACATGTGATGGATAATAAAATCTATACCCCTTTGATCTCTCTGGATAACCAATGAAGAATCTATTGGTTGTTCTGAGATCAAAAGCTTTCTCATGTGGATTGTATGGTCTGGCCTCAACTGGACACCCCCATGTGCGCATATAACTTACTGAAGGTTTCCTACCACACCATAGCTCAAAAGGAGTCTTAGGTGCAGCCTTCGTAGGAACCTTGTTCACTATGTGTGCAGCTGTCTTAATGGCCTCCCCCCACAAAGACAAGGGTAAGGTAGAATGACTTAACATTGTCCTGACCATTTCTTTAAGCGTTCGATTCCTTCTTTCTGCAACTCCATTCTGATATGGACTGTCAGGGGTAGTATATTGTGGTATAATACCCTCCTCCTTAAGGAATCTTGCTAATGGTCCGGGCCTTTGTCCCATCTCAGTGTACCTACCATAATACTCACCACCTCTATCAGACCTGACTATTTTGATTACTTTTCCTAATTGTTTCTCCACTTCCTTCTTGAAATCCTTAAAGGTATTGAAGACATCTACATTTTCAAGAAGTAAAGAGAGATACATGAATCTAGAATAGTCATCTATAAAGATGGCAAAGTACCTTTCGCCAGAAAAACAGGGTGGAAAGGGACCACATATATCAGTATGGATTATTTCAAGCACTTGAGAACTCCTAGTGGCATCCTTATTAGGCGTATGTGTTTGCTTTCCTTTTATGCAATCAACACATGTCTCAAAGTTAGTGAAATCTAGAGTAGGAAGTACTCCTTCTCCCACTAACCTCTTAAGTCCCTTAATGGAGATATGACCCAATCTCCTATGCCACAACATAGATGAGTTTTCATTAACTCTACCACGCTCGTTGCCAACAACTGAAGTATGCAGGATATGATGAGATTGTTCATTTACATTGCTAAGACATAATTTATATAAACCATCAGATAAAGAACCAGTACCAATAACAATAGAATCCTTTATTAATTCAAATGAAGAGTTTCCAAGACATATACGAAAACCTTCTGAATCAAGTTTTGATATTGAAAACAAATTTCTACTAAAAGATGGTACATAAAAAGTGTCTTTCAAATCTAGAACAAATCCTGATCCCAAAATAATCCTATAAATCCCTATGGCCTTGACTTGTGAGCGTGTCTTATTTCCTAAGAAGATGCTGTGCTCACCCTCATTCGGAGGCCTTTGGAAAGAAATCCCTGCATAGAAGTGACAACATGTACAGTAGAGCCTGAGTCAATCCACCATGTATCTTTAAGAACATTCACTAAATTAGACTCATAACAAACATAAGATGAGAAATTACCTTTCTTTTCAAACCATGCCTTCCTTTTCAGACAGTCTTTCTTAACATGTCCAGGTTGTTTGCAGAAGAAGCACTTGTCAATTTTGCCTTTTGACTTGTTCTTCTTCTTGCTCTTCTTCTGGACACCCTTCTTCCTTCCTAATCCAGTAGCTTTATGAGAGGTAAACATGACTATATTGTTCCTGTCTCCTCTTAACCTCTCCTTCTTCTGAACACACATGGTCATCAATTCATTGACAGACCACTTTGCCTGATGTGTGTTATAGGAGATCTTGAATGCCTCATATTCATTTGGCAGAGAGTTTATGATGAAATGGACTAGAAAAGTATCTGAAATGGTAACCTCCATGGCATTGAGTTGTGCTACAATATCTCTTATCATCATGATATGTTCCCTAATGCTACCACCGCTAGTGTATTTCATTGAGGAAAGCTTAGCCATTAGAGTGCTGACTTTAGCTTTATCTGAACTTACAAATTGTTCCTCAATAGCCTTAAGAAATTCACTGGCTATGGTCTTCTCTGGGATAGATCCCTTAATGCTTTGCCCCACATGTCCCTGAAGAAACAGAAGGCATAAGCGGTTGGACCTTTCCCATTTTTCAAAATGAGTCTTTTGTTCCTGAGTGCTTGCAGCTGTAATAGCAGCATGCTTATCCTTACATAATGCTAAATCTAAGTCCATGCACCCTAATGCAAACATGACCCTTTGTTTCCATTCAGTAAAATTTGTCCCATTGAGATACAATACTTGACTAGTGAAAGGGGCAAACAATGGAGAAGAACCTGAAAATAACCAAATACTCACATATAAATGATGACTGAATAGCAAGTTTTGAGACAGTGAACTGAAGTAAAGTAATTCTAACAACTTAATGAATTACTTTAACTAGTTGTCCTGATGCATCATTATAATTCCTCCTTTGGGCGGTAATTACAACATGCTAGTGGACAACCTCCCCAAGAAAATAACTTAAGTGATATAACTAAAATTTATATACACTTTGATGTAAAGAGAGAGTACCTTTGGGTACATACTCTCAATAGTCGCCATGCACACAAATTCTATTCTACCCTATTCATGGCATGAAAATAAAATACTCCTTTGGAAGTTAAATTTTACCTTCAAACCAAGAACACAAAAGTTTGATGTTATTTTAATTCCTTAATGAGAACAATTCATTATCCTTCATGCATAAGGCCACTTTGGTGATCTACTTATACATTCGGGATGCAGAAGTATCCTCCCCACCAATTAAAATGACAACAAACAAACCATCATGCTCATCATTGATACTATCAAAACTTAATTGAGTGCACACTAACACCGGGGAACTTCATAGTACAACTTGCTCGTCGGCCATGTGGGAATCTATGGCCAGAGGAGACTTACAGAGATTTTGCACAAGGAGTCACTAGTTCGGCAGAAGGAATATCCGACAGAGAGTTCATCCAAGCTAAGAAAGGTACCTATTGTTCAAGTGTGGAGAAAGTACATGGTGAGAGCTTAAATTTTATCATTCTTCATGATTAGTGCCACTTCGGTGATCTACCTAACCATTTAGAAATAAAAAATTTTCACCAAAACTCATAATAATATCAATGTAACCCTTAATATCAGCGAAATGACATAAATACAATAACTATTGCAATATGAAAATAGAGATATTCATGCATAAATAAAACTTTAATGAGGTTAAAACTCAAAAGAAATATCTCTAATGATTATTGCAACAATTATCAATTCATAAACATGCTTTAATCATGCTAAAACTAAATCAAAAGGGGTTAAAACCACAAGTTTAAGCATGCTGTTACACAAATGTCATTTCTGTTTGCAAAAATAATCACAGAATTGCAAACATATCCCCAGAATTGCTTCTATATCCATTGTTTTGCAGAAATACCCTTATAGCATAACAATTCAAATTAAAAGGACATAAAAACAATACTGGATACTTAATGGATATCATGTAAATGTGGATTTAAATACTTAATGGTATCTGGATATGGATCTTAAATGGGTCTGAAATCAACTTAATATCCAAACCCGTATCCAAATCCAATACGCAAAAACTTAAGCCCATTTTTAAAACTAGATCCAATAAGAAACAGACATATACTTAAAGAAAATAGGGGTGTAAAACTAATTACAAAAAACTAGGGGTAAGAGGGTAAAATCCCATCTTCTTCCCCGAATCGATCCCCCCCTTCCAACCCTAATCGCAGGGGGGAAGGAAAGGGGCGCCGCCGCCGCCGCGGTGGCAATAGCGGCAAGGAAGGGGCGGCGGCCCCCCTGCCTCCCTCGCCAGCCGGACAGGGCGTCGGCGGCGCCGTCCGGCGAGGTATGGCCCGCCGTCGCCCATAACCCCCGCCCTTTTTTTTAAATAAAACCTATGACCGGCTTAACCCAACCAGCAGCGGCGGGGAGGGGCCGGCGGCGAGGGAAAGGCCGCCGCCGCCCAGAACCTCCTCTCCCCCTCCCCCCGAAGCCCTAACAGCAAAAACGTCACTGCCGGGCGCTTGCGGGGAGGCGGCCATGGCAGTCGCCGGACCCCAGCCGACCGGTGATAACGCCGGTAGCGTCGTCTGGTCGGGATCTGGCAACCCCAAGCAGCCAACAGCGGAGCAAGAGGGGCGATGATCTCCTGGTTTTCGCCATCGCCGCCACCGGGCACTTGCAGGGAGGCGGCCACGGCAGTCACCAGACCCCAGCCGGCCGGTGATAACGCCGACAGCGTCGTCTGACCATGATCTGGCAACCCCAAGTAGAAACCGTGAAACAGTCTCCAAGATCGAATGGGAAAAACGAACGAAACCCGATGGATCAGAACACGGGCTCTGATACCACATGTTGGGGATGTGTACCTGATGCGAAAGCCATCCCACGTGCGAGGAGGAAGACGACGTCGGTAGACGAACAATGTACGGATGTCGGGAAGAGAGACGCGTAACTCGCTGCGCTCTCTTTCTGGTTTCCTCTCTCTATGTGTCTATATTTGTGTGTATGACCTGATGGGGAGTCTCACACATATTTATAGAGAGGAGGGACCAGTCCCAATAGGCCTGAGTCAGATCCCACCCATAACAGGATCCTAATGGGCACTTAATGGGTTAAGCCCAATAATGTATTCCGTTAATTGGACCTAATGGTGTGTCTTAAGATGTGTGGCCCAATACAAGTGAACCACTAATATTGGGTAAAACCCAACATCTTCTCCTACCGCATATGACTGAAAGTTTTCTTTTTTTCTCTATGATAGGTTTTATTCTACTCGCTAGTTGCTTTTGACCAGGGTTTGCTGTATCATAATGACACGGTATCATACTTAAGTATTTGCGAGACTCGACACGGTATAATAAAATCGATCAATCGATATTTTCTTATCGATCGTCTGATTCTTCTAATGAACATCTCCAAACGTCCAATAGTTCAAAATCTAAAATTGATCAATTGATTTTTTTTTTATCGATAGACCGATCTTTGTCATGATAATATTCAGATCTCGTGATCTATTTGGTCTTCAAATAACGACGAAAATCGATCAATCGTTTGACATTTGTAGTCGACCGATCAATATGATACGGATCGTATCATACCGTACCACAGAGAACGTGGTACAATTGATCCGCACAATACAGTCAACCTTACTTTTGAGATAATATGTAAATCGTTATACACTAATTTTAAAATCGAATATTGAGATTGATATTTAGAATAATATGAAAGGTGGCATAAGAGAATGAGAGAACAGAGATCTGGAAAAGGTATTTTTGCATATATACCCTTTTAAATTGATATATATATATATATCAAGTTTATGAATTATTAAAAAATAGTTTGATAGTTGCATATATACCCTTCAAAACCTAGGATTTATGCAACTATGAACCATATAATGCGCTGAAAATATGCGATGTTATGGGGTTCTTAAAAATCTTAGGTCATGGGCAGATTCATATTTGAACATATATAATATGAATGTGATTGCAAGTATATAAACTTTTAACAAATTTTAAATAGAAGAGAGAGATATCATATATAAAAATTTAGAGAAGTATAATATTAAAGCAAAAGATTGACTACGACGGCAATGATGGAACTTAAGAATATCCAACTGAGCAACACGAGAAGCATCCCCGACTGCGTTGAAAAATGTCATGTACAAACACCATGCAAGTGGAAAAATACCAGGTGAAAATGCACGTCCGCGAGCTTCCTTGGGGGATGCCGCCAGACATCAATGTTGAAGTCGATGTCTCACCCACCGGCTATGAAGAGCTGGCTGTTTTCTTCAAGAGCAATGTTTACTGTTTGATCGAGTAATATCAACATTTACAATTATGAGACTCGTCGTCATCATAGCAATTATGTGAGTATTGATATTACTCAGTCGAACGATTAGTAATCTTTTCACTTTCTTCAATAAAGAGAAAATCAATTCTTTTCTTTGTCCTTTCCAATCCACAATGGGAAATGCCAGATGCACGTCGGGACGTGCAAATAATTTGGACGTCCCGACGGGCCAAGGCGCGCCCGCCCTGGCCCGGGGCACCCCATGTGGGCGCGTCCTGACGCGTCGGACGTGTAAATCATTTACAGTCCGACGTGCACAAAACAACTCTCATTCACAATAGTTGCTCACATGTCATAGGGCAGACCTCTTTTTCCTAAAAGCAGAATGCATTTGTCAAATCACTGCAAATTCAAAGAAGAGTTCATCCTTAACCCGCTTGATCCAAAGCACCCGCTCCTTAGATTCCATAACTATGAACATTGTCGTCAACCATTGTTAAAGATTAACTCTCTATAGGTCTAAGGTCATCTATTCAGATTCTTCAAATGGATGATGACCTTCTCTTCCACTATAGATTATCCGGTTCTTCTAGGTTGGATTGAGTTTCTTGAGTTGTCTAAAAATCTTTATTAATAATTGCTTCTTTATTCTATGCTGCAAATGTTAGAAGGGTGTTAAAAATTGATGTTTCCACTAAGAATCTTACCAATAGGGTTGTTGTCATATAAATGGATGTTTCAAGACTGTCCATGTTGGATCTAGATTGGAGTTTCTAACGGAGGTGACTGGCATGAAATCTAGTATTTGGAACTCTCAACCTTTTTGCGAAACTTGCTTTTGCTTGGACCATGATAAAATAAATTACAAAAAATGATAACACTATAGTCGTTGTCTCTAGAGAAGAAGATTCAAAGGCAATCTAGGGATCTACTATAGATGTTTGTAACATGTCTAGTGTTGCACATGTTATTTGTCATCGGAATGTGCCATCATAGAGGACATTTGTTTAGAAAAAGATTCAGACACCAATTGTTCCCGGCTTATCCCCCCCTAATAATGGTACCATTGTGCCCTTCGATCCTAAGTATGATACTATTCTGCTGCCACAATCCGAACTTGTGCCTATTTAAAATTCTTTTGCTACCCTTGTTGTGGAGGAGGGAGTTAATGGAATTAAGACATCCCTGCTGATTCTATTGTTACTTCTTCTATACATGAGCACTTGCATTTTAAAGAAGACTTGGAGTCATTTGAGATCTTGACTGCTCGAGAATATTGAGAAAGGCTTATTACACTTTCACATTGCACTTTAAGTGCAATGTAACTTGGTATAAGGCTTATGTGGCATCTAACAATTGAATGACCACTTTATCACTCCTCATGTGAGGAGTGCCACATGGGTCTTATGCCTAGTCACATTGCACTTAAAGTGCAATATGAAAGTGCAATAAGCCTTTCTCGAGAATATTTGGTCCATGTACCTACTATTCTAGAGGCACAAGACCATATTTAGATTGACTCTCTTTGCAATGTTAAGTGTCTGTACCTAATAGCAATGACCAGTCAATTATTATGGAAAATGATGTGCTCAAGTGGTGGCCATCAATCCTAGCGGCACTTGTGCAGTGGTGGGCGGTGATTCATCAGTCCCTAGCCATCAAGATGAGTGTAGGAACAGTGGATGGTGCAGGTACTTCTAATGACTTGTCTCCTGCTCTCTTTTAGGGCCCAGTGGGCCATCCTCTCCAACCCCATTTGGAAGAGAAAGAGGTCCTCATAGATTTGACTATGGTCAGACCTTTGAGTCTATTACTATGATCCTCTTCTCTAATGATCAACTCTCCTCTAGCATCTCCAGGCGGTCGGAAATTCATCTCTTGTCCAAGTCATAAAAGTTGTGTTCAAATCTACTTACTTGTCCCCTGGTTTCATTCTCTAAACCGTCATCGTAATACTCCTCCTCGAGCTGTTGCAATTAATTGTCTGATTGTAAATTCGACTTCAAAATTTTTTATATAAAATTTATGGAGTCAAATGTTAAGAGGTCCAGTTGACATGCCCATTACTACTCTAAATACTAGTGAAATAAACGCGCTACGCGCGTGTAATATATTTGAAGATGTAGTATAATAATAATTATTATAATTGTTCATCAATTAATATATATCATTATATTGTTCAAAATATTGGAATTAGAATAAAATAAATTAATTTTTTCTTTAAAATATAATACATGTATTAAAATTTTGTATACATTATTATGTTTATTTATGTATGTCATTATCACTTAGAGTCTTATAGAATCATATATTTTTTTAATGTTGAACTTCATATACTACAAATGAAGGTGTAAGTAAAATGGCTATTAATAATATTATCATTGTTTAACCAGTTTGTTTGTTTGAACATAAATTATTTTTGATAAAAAATTTAAACATTAAGAAATATATTATTTTGATAATTAATTCAGCCATAATATATATGAAAATAATAATTAATCCAACCAAAATAATTATCATAAAGTCACCAAATAAAATGAACAGTTCTAATGAACAAGCACAGCAGGGAGAGGGGGAAATCATAAATTTTTTCCAATGTAGTTTTTAATTATTTACTTAAGATAATAATAAAAATTTAATAACTTAATAACAAATTTTAAATGTCTAAATTTAGATCTATATTTTTTTCAATGCCACATGTTCTGTCCACTTCTGTGATTCGATACAAAGAGCATGAATAATATTAAGATATCACTAAATTATAAAGTTTAAACGTGGGCTATCTTGATCATCTTAATCAGAACATGCAATGACAAAAGATAAAAGTATCACATGAGATAGTAAAAAAAAATGTAAATAATTATATTATTGCATCCTCTTTTGATTCAAGAGATCTGACATTAAATAAATTTGTACCATCAAATACTGCATCAGAAGAGCTTTGTAAATTGTACCAGCAGAATTATGTTGGCCAAAACCGTCTGCTCCCTCCTACTCCTCCCCACTTTTTCCCCCTCAGCCAGCCCAGCCTCTGCATTTTTTTTTGGTGTTTGGATATCTGGGTAGGAACAACGTCAACAGCATAGCTGTCTGTTGGCGATAAGAACCCCACCTTCGCAGGCCTTTATATTTACAAATGAACTAAAAAAGTTATGTCTATTTTTTCAACTTTTGGGTTGGGTTTCATGAGCGGATGACACTGTCGGTCAGAAAAAAGCAGGGCGAGACAGAAGAGAAGTGTGAGACATGTACATGAGTCACCCATGTCACGATCTCCCACGCTGTTGGCACTTGGCACTTGGCAGGCAGTATTGAGTTGTCTTTTCAACACTGCACAGCTGCCCACACTTCTCCCGTAACACGCTACCTTCAACCCTCTCAACTCTAATCTGTCTCTACTATTTATTTCTTCCTGTTCTCATCATGTCGGAGAATGAGCGGCGAGACATGAAGATCCCCACCCTGGCTCTGCGGCGGCTCCCAACTTCTCCAGGCGCGCCTACCTTGTCGCCCTCCTCTTCTCTTCGTCCTGACCGCCTTCGTCGAGTCCCTCTGCTACATCGCCCACCGACTCGCCTCCCTCACCCGACGGCAGCACGCGGGGATCGTCCATCTCCACCGGCGCGACCCACCCTCGCTTCTCCTGCGAGACCAGCGACTGCGGCGGCTCCGACCGTTTTCAAGGTGAACGCCGCCCTCAGGTCCTCATCCCCTTCCACCTCCTCTCGCCCATGATCTCCCCCGCCGCTCCTCCCCCTCACAAAATCGCAGTGGTCGTGCTGCTGGGAGGCGACGAGAACCCGCAGAGAATCCGCAGGCTCGCCGTGGACGTGCTGTCCATGTGGGGTGTCCCCCTGCTGGGAGGCGACGAGGTGCTGCTGAAGTTCGTACGCGCGGGGGAGTTTAACATCGCGCAGGCGCATGCCATGGAATTCCTGTCAAAGGCCCCTTCTATTCTTTTAACTTTTATAATTTTCATATATATTTCTTCTTCTTTTTTAAGAGAACCACACACTGATGGAGTGACCGATCTCAGCTGCGTGTGTGTATGAGATCGGCTCAAACAATGTGTTCTTCCTCACTAACGTTCTTTGTCACTATTTTTTTTCCATCATTGTGTTAAAATAAAAAAACAAAATATTGCGATAAATCTTCGAACAAATTACCTTACAACCGATATCCGACTTGAGTAAATAAAAAACAAAATAATGCGATAAATCTTCGAACAAATTACCTTACAACCGATATCCGACTTGAGTAATATTCTCTGCAACTCTTCCTCGCTCCTCTGTAATTTCCGTTGCGCTCCCTTTAGTCCGCTCCCTCTGCTCAGTAAATTTGTTAAAACTAAAAATTAGTAACATATATTTAACATCTGTGTTAAAATAATAAGGTAATAATACAATAACTAAATAATTTAGAATAGATTACCTTAGCAGTGGGGAAATCCTGTGGTATCCTCGGCTCTGCAAACTGGGGTGAAATCCTGTGGTATTCTCAGCTGGTGTTCTGTTTCTTCTGCAATGTAGTAGTAGCCGTAGTGGAGAAAATCATTGGGGGGAAACGCATTGTGGGAACGTAGATTGCAGACGATTAGGATTTAATTCACGTTATTTATTAGTGTAAAGTTTCCTTGGTTTAACACTGTAATTCAAAATATACGTTTTCTTTGAAATTTAATGTATTTAAAACCTAGGGCGACATATATGCCACAACGTTCCGTAGATAGATATGCTTCTCTTATGTTGTATCAATTTGTATGAATATGTTCTAATATTTCAAATTGGAACATAAAGAAGGAAGGGAGAAATAAAAGGGGCATAAAGAGGTTTTAAGATGAACGGGTCGGAAGGTCTCTTTTCCTCCAGAGAAAACGGACATAAAGGGGTTTTAATATGAACGCGCCGGAAGGTCTCTCTTCATCCAGAGAGGATTAAGGTTACAAAGGAGTTTAAAGATGAACCGGACCAAGCATTGTTACCGGATGAAAGTTGAACCGTACGAAATTTCAAAGTGTCACTTCTAGTATATAGTATAGATTAATACTCTGTTGTTTGTCCCTCAAGAGGTTCAAACTCAAATTTTGCTGAACAATGAAGCTTTTTTTGTTGCCCACAAGGCTTGGGTCGGCGCGCGATGATCTACTTGAAAAGTTTAACTAGGAAGATGATCATGATGTAGAAGATCGTCGCCTCTGTCACTCAGATCCACAATCCTACTTCTCGTTGTACATTTTCTTAGTATTACTTATCTTTCTAATTATAGGGAATTCTCCTTCCAACATAGGTTTTTTATTTGTTTTTGCTGCAAAGCTCCTTAACTTAGTTTTTCTTCATTCTCTAGACTGGCCTTCACAATGCCGGAAAGGTCATACCTTTTGTCTAGGTAAAGCCCCAAGTGGATTTAATCTTTTGTTTTTTTTATTAATAAATTTCTATTTTAAAAAATAAAAATCTAATACTTTTTTAGAGAAACGGTTGTTGCATCATCATTATCAAAATATTGTCAAATATGTCACCCATAAATTGGAAAGCATCACAGATACAGTTAACTTCTGCATGAAGGAAGTGAACATTCTTTCAAAAATTTGTTATTTCTATTAACTTAATAAATTCTGATGAAAATATCTTTGTTGTACCTTTTTTAAGACTTTCAGAATCAAAACTAGTTGTTAGGATGGTTTAACCCAAAGAGATAAAAAGAAGATTTTCTTTCATCGGTTAATCGAACCCATAGGTAAATGGATGAGAAGTAACACCATCTCATGACGATGGCATATCTATAACCTTTCTTATTTATGAGTGACATATTTATCAATATTTTAACAATGATGGCATATTTATTATTTTTATATAATAATAATTTTCATAAAAATACTTAAGACTTTATTCAACTTGATTTTTGAAAAACGAGAATATCTTAATAAATAAAAAAATAAAATATTTAATATCCATTCAATTCATCTATTAGTTTAAATCATTCACAAAAAAAAGACTAGGCATACTAATACATCAAGTAGTCTTCTATCGTTAGTTGACCACCGTCGGTGGCCCACCACCCACCTTCTATCGACTGCCATTGCTAATCGGAGTGATAATAATTGGCGGCGAGAGAAATGGTCTTGCAAGGAAGCTTATGTGAATTGTAAAATAAATAATTTTATTAGTTGAAAGAGTTTGATAGGGCACTTTTTTTTTCTCTCAATTAATGAAATTATTTTTCCTACAATCTACATTATTTTCATTACAAATATATTGAACATTTTTCTTAGCAGCAATGGCCACAGCGGTCTCACAACTGTTCAAACGTTCCTACTTATAGTCGAGCTAATTAGGAATATTTTGGCCGTCAAAACTAGCTCGAGAGCAAGTGTCGTTACAGATCGTAATAATATGGTTGAGTCATATAATTAATTTATTATCTGGCCAATATTTTTTTTTGGTAGAAACCAACTCCCTAAAACCCCTTCTAAAACCATTTTTTTTTTGTAGAAACCAACTCCCTAAAACCCCTTCTAAAACCATTTTTTTTGGTAGAAACCAACTCGATTTTAACATTTACTTATATATATTTATATATATTACGCTAATATCTTACTCTAAAAGCCATGGCCATAACCTTGCATCACATTATGTATAGTGTAGTTCGCAGTAAATCCTATAAATTACTGAACAACGAAGCACAGAAACAGTAAATGAATGCTCAAAGTATGTTTTGTATTTTCTCGCTTGACTATTACGATGGGTTTCTTCGAGATTAGAGCTGCCAACAGGTCGGAGTCGGAATTGAAAATGACATTTTCTGCATCTATTTCTTATAAGAAAATCAAAAACAAGTCGAAAATAGAAAGTAATCGGAAATATTTGGTACGATCAAATAGTAGATGTATGTAGCATTTGGAGTAATGATAGAAGAGATGTCTTTGATAATAATATGTATAATAAATGCTACGAGAGAGACAAGTTAAGTAGATTCTATTTACAAATTAAGGAGAAGTTAAAAACTTAGTCTAATTTTTTTTAATATTAAGAAATAAGATTTTAAGAGTATATATTTTGTAAATAAAATAAAAATTATATCTTATCGGAAACGGAAACGAAATAACAAAAAATAATCGAAAACGGAAAAACGAATATGGAAAGGTCAGAAACGAGTCAGAAAGTCGGAAAGTAGATATCCATTGATAACCCTAGTCGAGACAATGTTTCTATCTAAAAGGAGGATATAATAAATATAAAATAGAATATACATATATATATATATATATAGCATAATTTTATGTAATGGGATTACATCTAGTTGACTATAAATTTGACTATTTGCCTTTAAATTAAATAACCCTAACACACAAGTCTCAAGTTATGTTTGGTATTGAGATAAATTGGACATAGAATATGAATATTCTAAAAATTTTGGAGATATTTTCAATTTATTCTCAATATATCTTAATACCAAATGACCCCAAGTCTTAAACATATATATAACAAAAATATTTTCACCAAAAATTATTAAACTAAGAAAAGTAACAAAATTTGGGAAGAATATTAATTTTCTTGGATGAAAGTTAATCACAATGACATATTGTAATATTTTCTATTTATAAGTGACATACTTAATAATATTTTAGCAAAAATAATATATTTATAATTTTTCATAAAATAGTGAACAGAAATCATTTTTTTTTAAACGTTCACACACGCTTGATTCTGCTTGAAGCTCCACCCATAGAAATCCTCCTACATACACGTGTGGCTTGAAGCTTCTTTCCCGTGACCAGTTGGTGTTGCCACGTCGATGTGCACTATCCCAGCTTATCGTGTTTTTTAATCGCACCCTTCAGATTGTGCCACCACTATCTGTTATAAATGGTAAAGAAAATAAGAGTATATTATTTGATGTGTATAAATTGAATATATCAAGTGGTGTGCTACCTCAATCTTAATTGAAAAAGTTGGGATGCGATATGTTAAATACTCTCGTTCCTTAGATGGCAGAACATAATTTGATGTGCCCAATTTATGCACATCAAACAATATGCCCTAACTCCTTCTCAAATGATAAATATTAGACGAAAATATAAATACTTTGAGAATTTGGGATACATGAAAGATATCAGCGCACGACTCTAATTATTTTAGTTTTTATTTGTGAAATAACTGATCAAGTTAACATTCCTTATAATATTTTTTAACTTAACACGTGGGATTTCAACTCAACTCACCATGTTCCATACTTGGGATTTAGTGATTATATGCAACTTATAAAATTTTGAATAGATTCATCATAAGTATGTTAATTTATCACGAACATATATTTATTAACCCAGATTTAGTTGTTATTCATAAGAACAAGTGGCATTATCTGAAGAGAGTGATCTTAGATCGACATACAGAAGATTGAAAAATTCCCCACGCGCAGCCTATATACAAGACAGAAAAAGGAATCGAAGGTCTTGAGAAGGTGTTCTAAAAATACTCCTCTGATATTTAAGTTAAAGTCGGTTAAAATAAAAAAAAGTAAGATCACTCTTCATCAAAATTTTATGCTTTGAGATATTTACCTCAGCATGAAGAGATTTTGGACATTTTATAAGTCTTCTCCCTCTTGTGAATCTACTGTCATAGCAAACAGTTAAAATCATGATCTAGGGGAGTAAGGAGATACATATTAAGTCATTGATCATGGTTCTGTTCTGTTATAGGGAGTTACCCTCCGATCATGAGGGGATCCCTGGAGTTGTCCACGTCGTCTAGTGTAATCGTCTTCATGTTAATGGGGAGTTATGATCATGGATCAGATGGGATAAATGACCATCTCCTTCTTACTTTTCCTCCTATAAATCCCAAGATAAATTTGACCATGATCAGAAGGCTGAGAGCCAGATTGGGTTTTTCCACATTATAAGCGTGGAGAGGGTCGGGATATAATCTCACCCTAACGTGTTTCACAGAAAAGTATCTTGGAAGCGATACTCCTTAAGCCAGCTATCTTAGGCACCGTTTGGAACTGTAGTTGGGGCAGATTTCTCTCCAAAATAATCTGACAAAGTAGAAAATATTTCCAAATGTTCTTGAGATGTATGGGAGTCTGCGCCAAATAATTTTTGTGAAGAAGAGAGAGATAGATGTAGGAGACATATTTCTCTCCTACATCTAAAAACGGGTTGTAGGCCACTTCTTGAGATGTCCTGGGCGATTTTCAAAGAAAATATCTTTTGTATCCTTGGTCCATTTATATCTATTCTGGGTGGGTAAAAGAAGATAAAAGGGCAACCTGATAATTCACTCTCATTAACTCATTTTCTGCTCCAGACTCCCAAACCATGGATGTGAGCTTCTCATCCATCAATTAAAATCTCTGACATGTCAAAAAAGTAACCAAAAATCGATTCTTATAAAATCAAAATTTTTAGAAGTGATCCTAAACGGTGCCTTAAGACCACGCTCTAGTTAGAAAAGGGACCTTTCATATAAGTTATTGGGTTACTCGTGGCACTTCATGGTGGGGCCGTATGGGTGCCACCTTTGAGATCTAGATTGCATGGGCCATAATTGGGCCTTGTTTTAGTCGGTGAGTTAAAATTTGAGTTAGAACGTATAGGAAAAATATGTTCAGGAGGGTATCTTGGGTTAGTAATAAACTCAACTGAGTTTATGATAAATTCACACTGAACCATCCAAACTATTTACGGCTTTAACATAAAACGAAGTTTGTGATAACAACATCCATATATTTACATCTCTCCATGAGCTATCCCCCAATCCATTATTCACAAGTATCTTCTGAAATTGTCATCCGAGAGTCGAGAACAACTTTACAACTTCCTCTTTTTTTTTGGGGCGGTATAAACTTGACTTTACAACCTGTGTCCCCACAATTTTCTGCTTGCATTCTTCCACTGCTCCTTAAGTCCCCTCCTATTCTCTTACGTATAGAACTCAAAGATACATCTTTACGCAGTTGCATGCTCTGTACACTAGTGGAACTTCCTTTTCCAATGGATTTGTCCCCATATGTGTGACTCCAATTTATATATGGGAATCGTGTCATGAGGATGCATATGCTATGTAACATCTTACCGAAGGTCTGTTCACATTATTACTTTCCGTGTGGAATAGCGCAACGAAAGGAATTTTCAAAAGGAACAAAACAGCAGATGGCATCATGCACTACGTCCAACAGTTCAGCTCAGCAATTGGTAGACTACTACCATCCTTCCGGAAGGACGAAATAGAACAAAAAATATAGAAAAATTAAGCTGACGGATTTGTCCATTGCAAGGCGGACAATTGTCATCGTCTCACACACGAAGCCCTGGTTTCCACCTATTTTCAGATTTTTTTTTTTGTGTATCAACCCAAAAGATATAATTAAACCTATTAACATACTATACTTTGGGAATTGGGTGTTACTGAGAGTATTTTACATAATATTAATATTCAGAAACTACAAGGGAAATTTAAAGGTTAAAATGCAATAATTTGGTGTTTAGAGATGGAGTAGTCTAATGTAAAAGAGGCCAAGGGCATGTTTAATAATACTTATTTAATCTCTGATGCGGTTAGATATTAGAGATTCATATGTTTGACAAAATATCTTAATAAATATCTAAAAATATGTATGTCTATTATCTTAAATTATCTCTTAAAAAAATGAAAGACAAAGTACTTTTTATTTTTTAGATCTTCTCCTAGCAACGTCAGACTCATTCATGAGATCGGGGATCGGGTAGTCCAAAGTCTTGCTTGGGCTTTCCTCCGACACGATGGTTGTCCCTCGCCAATAGGGCTGTAAACGGGTCGGTTTCGGAACCAGAAACACAGATTCGATACCGATTCCGATAACCGAAATATGGTTCCGATTTCGATTCCGATAAGAATAGTTAATTCCGATTCCGTTCCGATTCCGATAACATTACCGAAACCGAAATTCCGATAAAGTAAGATGTTTATCATAATTTTTCCTTGAGTTTATGGTAATTTATCGGAATAACCGATACCGATACCGATTCCGATTATTTTTTCGATTCCGATTCCGATAACTTATCGAAATATCCGATACCGATTCCGATAAGCAATCGGTATCATTTTCCAATTCCGAAACCGATAATTTTTATCGGTATCGGGTGGAAATATCGGATTATCGGGTTCCATTTACACCCCTACTCGCCAACCTCAAGAGGAATGGCCCTAGATCGTGGTTGTCTAGCACCCACTAGTCCCAGTGGGGGCACCTACTCTACCGGCGGCCAGTCGCAAGCTACTCTTCTTCACTGAGAACGGGCCCTTTTCCGGTGAGGACTTCGCCCAAAATGTGGAAGGGGACGCCATTGTTTTCTTAGGAGTTGGAGATCTGCTTTTCTATGCTGACGGCTTGAGTTCCTCCCCCTGGCTTTGGATTTGGAAATCTTTCACTAGAGATATTGTCTCCGTCGATACGAATAGGTGGCGGTATGGCGTGCAGATCGACGAAGGAGGCGCAAGAAGGCGAGTAGGGGGCTTGGGCAGCATTGGGGGTACACACATGCAAAGCGATACAACAAGGAGATGGGTGAATGAAGAAGATTTTTAACTCAAATGATGACGGATGTATCTTCATTAAGAACAATTTAGTACACTTAAAAATTATATGTTTTTATATTTTAGTCATTTTATTGGATGGGCACAATGTGCCCTTAACACATTGACCAATGAAAATTTAGGAAGACCAAAATATATGAAAAAGTGCAGCTACCAAATGCACTAATTAACTTTTCTCATCTTCTTTAGTAGCTTGCAGGAGAGAGGGGAAGCTCGTATGATCATGTCGCCAATGGAAGACACGAATAGAACCTCCAAGAGTACAAGCTATCCACACCGTCGGAGAGAGATCCAAATCAACATCTTAGCAAGAACTACAAATTCGAGCTCCGACTGAGTGCTATGATATGCCACCCTTCCAAAATGATTCAATAAAAGGCAGCTCTGAAAAAGACGGATACATGGGACGGTTTGGAGAGGAAACAAAAGCAGAACGCTAAAAGGACGGGAGCTAGGGACAAACAATATAAGATGGGGATAAAACAGGGAGAAATCTACAATAAAAATAAGGAATGAAACCAGATTTGAGTCTAACCTACAACTGATCTGTTATGCTTTGAATAACCTAATTTAGTTCATAAATCTACAACAATGCTACCACCAAAACAAGAGGAAGGAAACTACAAGACAAAGAAAGAAAAACTAGAGAGAGAGAGAGAGAGAGAGAGAGAGAGAGAGAGTATATATATACTCCCTGAAGGGAAACCGATCTAAGTAAAAGGAAGAAATTTCACTTGACGTGACACAATTGATACTTCATCAAAATTGTTGCTCAGATCAAATAAGGCTCATCGTGCCATAAAAAGAGAGAGAGATTATATACTCCCTGAAAGGAAACCGATCCAAGTAAAAGTAAGAAATTTGACTTGACGTGACACAATTGATACTTCATCAAAATTATTGCTCAGATCAAATAAGGCCCATCGTGCCATAAAAAGAAGTTTCTAATTGTGTGTGACAAGAACGTAAAGGAGAAAACTACTCTAGCAGACGAAGGAAGAGTGATGAGGTAGCAAAATATGAAGAGGAGGGAACCGCTCAACTTCCTTTGAACTTTAGACTTTGATTTCTTTCGAAAAGGACACGTATGTGTGATGAGTTAAGCTAGAGTGGGCGATGAACTATTCTCATAAGCCAGGGTTAATTTTCAATGGAAACTTATGTTCCATGCGCACAGATAACTGTGTTCTTGTCGTAAACGTACTGGATATGGTCTACCTTGACCATGATGATACTGGCGATGAGCTAACTGATGAAATATGGTGAGAATGCAGTGGTAGGTTTCAATGAAAGGTCATGTACGTTCCAATCAGAAGGTAGACAATTCATGTTAATCGTAAAAAAAAAAAGGTAGACAATTCATGTATCATTATCTTAGACGACGTACACGTATCTTCACGCAAGGACTTAGAATATTCACATTTTTTCCCTTAACATCGAGTGGACACTACAAGAAATAGAAAGCTTAAGTTTGTTTATCTTTCATGCCGCTATCTGTATATTTCTATTTATTATATAGATAAAATTAAAAAAGTAAAAATTAATATTTTCTGGTATACGGACTCATACAGCACTACGGAGGAGGGAACGCTGTCTCTATTGGCCGCGATGGAGAAGCGGCAGGAAAGGCGTCGTCAGGTGGCTCCGACGTCGCCTTCGCCCTTGGCGTCTCGTGTAGTTGTCCACGTATGGCACGCATTCTGGAAGTGATGGTCCTTGGCACGTGCTAACAGCCATTAGAGATCCGAACCAAGAGACTGTGGTTGGCACTCTCTGATCTTGTCAAAGAGTCTGTGGTTGGAGTGCTTCCGACATCTTTCTGTCACAACTCGCTAGGAAGATTTCAGATTTAAGCCGCCCCTATATTTTTGCAATTTATGAGAGGGAACGAAGTTAGACACTCAGATTTAGTTATGGATACGCCTCTTTAATCGCAAGATCCATAGAAAATCTATCTCCGGATTTATAGACCCTAAATATATACTATGGCGTTTAAGGCAAAAGGTTGTCGTAATTATGCGAAAAATTCCTTGCAAAAGCTCTTTCTGTTTAAACAAAAAGTGATACAAATTTAGTCAGTCTTGTTGTGGACAAATATTTCGATTCCCGTCGGTATTCGGGTGTCAAATAACCTATCGACATTTGTTGGATTTATGTAAGATTAAATCCATTATGAGTATGACTCACGAAGCAGAATCATCAGACGGACCCAAATCCAACGGCTCGATTTCTTGTTCTCCAAGACAGATTTCAAGAATCCCGGTTTGGTGGGACTCATATGATCTGACACGCATGGTTGCCGATCAAATCACATGATCCGAGCTGATTACAGATTGGCGGAAACGCAGCTTTGAGAGAGAGATGATTGGGTTTGGGGGGGTATTCTGGGGATGCAGAGGAGAGATACGGAGGCGTTTCGTTTCGGTGGCGTGTGGATAGGGATTTCAAAGCCGAACTGCTCTTTTTTTTTTTTTTTTCTTGTTTTTGTCTTTTGGTAGATGAAGGTAGTGGCGGAACTAAGAAGAATCCAGACTTAAAAATACCTGATTTCTTTAATTCACGGCTAAAAAATGTTAAAAGCTTTTTATAATGATCCCACTGAATTTTTTTAGATTTCTTTAATTTACTTTAAACTCAGGCCTAAAAATTCGATCGAAAAACTCTTTCTATTGAATTAGAATCCGGTGACCTCGTTCAATAAAAAAAATCTAAATAATCTTACTAAATAAAATTTTTACGTCGGTCGTTGAACTAAAAGAGCGTCGACCAAAACAGTGCAAACTACAAGGCCTAATTTGATTGATGGTTAAACTACCCATGGGTAGTTTAACCATGGGTTGCTTAACCACAAACTTACCCAAATTTGCTTTGACAACTTACCCCCTCTAACCATGGGTAACTTGGTTAGATTACCCACTTTCTTTTTTTTTCAGTCAACTTAACACTTTGACCCAAGTTATCTTTCTTTTGTAATTAAGAAATATAAAAATATTTACATATACATAGTTAAAATAATATTTACAATTTAATAAATATTTTTAAAAATTTTTAGAAAAAAAAAAAACTACCCAGTGGGTAGCGCTGCCCCACCTCTTGAGGTGGGGCAGCACTACCCATGGGTAACCTGCAAAAAGCAGGTTACCCATGGGCAACCTTAACCCCCCTCCCCAAACCATGGGAGGGGGTTTACCCATGGGTAACTCCAAGTTACCCATGGGTAACCCCCCTCCCAAACTGGCCCCAAATGTTAGAAAATTGAAAAGGCAGAGTTTGGAACTATCACAGACCCGGGACACAAACAACAAAAGAAATGGCAGAGAAAGCGGCATAACCTACATGAAAAAAAAAACAGAAATGAGAGAACAGTGAAACACAAGGAAACAACAGACGATTCACCATCTATATATGGAGGGTTCAATCCCTGCGCAGACGGGGATTCCTGCAAGCAAATGGAATCCACATCCTGCATGCGGCACTCATGTGTTTGTCCAATCCATGGAGGAACCAGTCTTTCCAACTTGTGGAACCATCCGAACTCTGCTTGTAATGAATCGAAGTGCAGCTGCCTTCAGATATGGATCAAAAACAAACCAGCTGGCATGGGTGGGTGCACGCTGCGTGTGGTAAACTTATACAGAAGAACATTAACACTGCTATATTTTAACCTTGACAAGCTCTATCTATAAGTTGTATTCGAAAGGCGCAAAGTAATTTTATCAAAGTCTCCGAATCTCCGCATAGAAAATGTCATTAAGTGTGAATCGTAATATTGGACTCATTGGACAGGCAGGACAAATTAGGTGCCGGATTGATCAGCACATTTAAGAGGAAGAGGGAGGGGGTACAACTACAACTTGTCTCTACACTCCTCTTTGAAAAGTATTCAAATCTCCAAATCTCGGCAGATACATGTGAATGAATTGTACTGGGGCCTCAATGGACAGGCAGGTCGATTACGTGCTGAAACATTCACAAAGAAAAGAGAGGGGTGGTAGAACTAACGTTGGTCATTAATTAGACTATTAACAAAAATAAATAAATAAAATCCTCGTAGGATAGCCCACGGTCGATGTACAGTTTTCGATATCCGGAGCATTAATAACTACTTCTCCCGTTCTTACCACCATAAACATATAAAATTTACCCCGGAGATCTTGTTCCCAGGTTCTTGAATGAGTTTCCTAGATAGATATGCTTAATTCATGAATGCTGTTTCTTCGTGTTCAGATCCAACCACCATGCACGACGGGCACATGGACTGCATTGGGATGGGACGGTGGATTCGGAAGGTGCATTAATAGTAGAGATCCACATTAATTTATTGATGAAACCAACGGATATGTTGATCAAGGTTTGAAAAAAAAAATGTCGATCAAGGTTAGCCAGTACTAAGACTGTAAAAAGTATTCGAAAATTTAATTATCCGATTTAATTTTGATAAAAATTATGATTTAAAAAATTATTTAACCACCCATAATTAATCGGATTTAGATATAGAAAAAATTAATTAGAGATCCTTGTTAGAGGGTTAGACTTAATTTGTAGTCCCTGTCAGAAGATCAGAAGTCATAAAGTCCTTACTTTTTGTATTAGTTTAATTTCTAGTCCTTGCTTTTTGTTTCTAGTCCCTACTTTTTGTTGCTCAGCATTTAATGCGTCCTGGAAGACGAGTCGTCCTTTTAACATCAGTTTTTTCCTATTTTACCCTTCCTTATTCTGCTCTTTTCCTATTTACATTCGTTACAGTTGCCTTTATATCAATTACAGTAAGCTTTTATGTCAGTTACAGTAAGCATTTATATCTGTTACAACAAGTCTTTTTTTTCCTTATACACACTTACATTCGTTACAGTTGCCTTTGTATCAGTTACAATAAGTCTTTATATCTGTTATAGTAAGCATTTGTAACTGTTACAAACTACAGCTATAAGCTTTTACAAAAGAAAAAAAAACTTTGTTTGTTTGCAAGTGCCAAGATTCAAACACAGGTCTTCACAAAGACAACATGAGATACCCTTACCACTAAGCTACAACTACATTTATGTTACAATAGAACATATAATATATTTATTTAAGTATTGTACTAAACATAATACTCTATTACAACTTATGTTAAGTCTTGTTACAGTCAATATCATTCCCTATTACAATATACAATAAGTTATGTTACAGTAAACATTATCAACTATTACAACTCATGTATATTATAACCTTTGTTACAATATGTATTAAGCTCTATTACAACTTATGTTAAGTCTTGTTACAGAATACATTAAGCTCTATTACAATGTACATTAATCTTTGTTACAATATACATTAACCTTTGTTACAATATACATTAACCTTTGTTACAATATATTAAGCTCTACTACAACTTATGTTAAGTCTTGTTACATAATACATTAAGCTCTATTACAATGTACATTAAGCTTTGTTACAATATACATTAACCTTTGTTACAATATACATTAACCTTTGTTACAATATATATTAAGCTCTACTACAACTTATGTTAAGTCTTGTTACATAATACATTAAGCTCTATTACAATGTACATTAAGCTTTGTTACAATATACATTAACCTTTGTTACAATATACATTAACATTTGTTACAATATGTATTAAGCTCTATTACAACTTATGTTAAGTCTTGTTACAGAATACATTAAGCTCTATTACAATGTACATTAAGCTTTGTTACAATATACATTAAGCTTTGTTACAATATACATTAACCTTTGTTACAATATGTATTAAGTTCTATTACAACTTATGTTAAGTCTTGTTACAGAATACATTAAGCTCTATTACAATGTACATTAAGCTTTGTTACAATATACATTAACCTTTGTAATATACATTAACCTTTGTTACAATATACATTAATCTTTGTTACAATATGTATTAAGCTCTATTACAACTTATGTTAAGTATTGTTACAGTATACATTAAGCTCTATTAGAATGTACATTAAGCTTTGTTACAATATACATTAGCCTTTGTTACAATATGTATTAAGCTCTATTACAACTTATGTTAAGTCTTGTTACAGAATACATTAAGCTCTATACAATGTACATTAAGCTTTGTTACAATATACATTAACCTTTGTTACAGTATACATTAATCTTTGTTACAATATGTATTAAGCTTTATTAAAACTTATGTTAAGTCTTGTTACAGTATACATTAAGCTCTATTACAATGTACATTAAGTTTTGTTACAATATACATTAACCTTTGTTACAATATGCATTAACCTTGTAATAGAGATTAATGTATATTGTAATAGATCTCTATTACAAAGGTTAATGTATATTGTAACAAAGGTTAATGTATATTGTAACAAAACTTAATGTACCTTGTAATAGAGCTTAATATATACTGTAACAGGATTTAACATAAGTTGTAATAGAGCTTAATACATATTGTAACAAAGGTTAATGTATATTGTAACAAAGCTTAATGTACATTGTAATAGAGCTTAATGTATACTGTAACAAGACTTAACATAAGTTGTAATAGAGCTGAATACATATTGTAACAAAGGTTAATGCATATTGTAACAAAGGTTAATGTATATTGTAACAAAGCTTAATGTACATTGTAATAGAGCTTAATGTATTCTATAACAAGACTTAACATAAGTTGTAATAGAGCTTAATGTATTCTATAACAAGACTTAACATAAGTTGTAATAGAGCTTAATACATATTGTAACAAATGTTAATGTATATTGTAACAAAGGTTAATGTATATTGTAACAAAGCTTAATATACATTCTAATAGAGCTTAATGTATACTGTAACAATACTTAACATAAGTTGTAATAGAGCTTAATACATATTGTAACAAATGTTAATGTATATTGTAACAAAGCTTAATGTATATTGTAACAAAGCTTAATATACATTGTAATAGAGCTTAATGTATACTGTAACAAGACTAATTAACATAAGTTGTAATAGAGCTTAATATATATTGTAACAAAGGTTAATGTATATTGTAACAAATGTTAATGTATATTGTAACAAAGATTAATGTACATTGTAATAGAGCTTAATGTATTCTGTAACAAGACTTAACATAAGTTGTAATAGAGCTTAATACATATTGTAACAAATTATACTATACATGAGTTGTAATAGATGATAATGTTTACTGTAACATAACTTATTGTATATTGTAATAGGGAATGATATTGACTGTAACAAGACTTAACATAAGTTGTAATAGAGTATTATGTTTACTACAATACTTAAATAAATATATTATATGTTCTGTTGTAACACAAATGTAGTTGTAGCTTAGTGGTAAGGGTATCTCATGTTGTCTTTGTGAAGACCTGAGTTTGAATCTTGGCACTTGCAAACAAATAAAGTTTTTTTTTTCTTTTGTAAGAACTTATAGCTGTAGTCTGTAACAGTTACAAAGGCTTACTGTAACAGATATAAAGACTTACTGTAACTGATACAAAGGCAACTGTAACGAATGTAAGTGTGTATAAGGAAAAAAAGACTTACTGTAACAGATATAAAGACTTACTGTAACTGATATAAAATCTTACTGTAAATGATACAAAGGCAATTGTAACGAATGTAACTAGGGAAATAGTAGAATAAGGAAGAGCAAAATAGGAAAAAGTTGATGTTAAAAGGACGGCTCCTCTTCCAAGACTCATTAAATGCTGAGAAACAAAAAGTAGGGACTAGAAACAAAAAGTAGGTACTAGAAATTAAACTAACACAAAAAGTAAGGACTATATGACTTCTGATTTTCTGACAGGGACTATAAATTAAGTCAACACTCTGACAAGGACCCCTAATTAATTCTCCCTTAGATATATTCGATAAACTATCAAAATCGGATAGAAAATTGTTACTTCCACATTCGATTACCAATTTTCAAATTTGATAATATATATTATATTATATATTACACATCATATATATTGTATAATACATGTTATATATTATATAATATATTATCTATTATTTGAATATCTGATTTTTTAATATTGTTCAATTTTTCGAATTTGATTTCTGATAATTTGAAGAAATGGTCCAATTGTGAATCTGATAATTTTTAAAAATTCTTATCAGATTCAAATATGAAAACAATAGTCTTTTTATCCAACTCTGACTTATTTACACCACTAGCCGGTACAATACGGATCGGATCCAACATATTGTATAGCAACATATTGGTTGTGCCATGGGACTCCAACTGGCACGAGCCAAATGTATGATACATTTCGATACGGATGATATCTTTTAATCATAATAATAATAAATAAAATAAAAATTTAGAGATTAACCCAATTGTGTCAAAGACTCGCCTGTCCTCTAGCACAACACAATACAACTAACGTTGTGGCACGGCAAACGTTGTTATATAGTACTATAGTGATTTGAGTCAATAGTCCCAAATGAAGTTTTTCTCCTCGGATTTTAAATTTTCTTATTATTGTGAATTTGTAATTTATTTATGATGTTCTATGCATATTCAAAATGACATAAACTAAGTATTAATAACATAGGAAAATACAAATAACTATAAGTTTACAATGTAATAAAAGACTTTCACTATGTATAATTGTGTAGTTTACATCACACTATGAATCAAATGCAAAGTTTACATCACAATATGATTTAAAGTCAAATGCAAAGTAATCAGAGTCCACATACTCCAATGGCTCATGAACTTCAAATTCTATATGGAAACAATTAAGCAGCATATATATATATATCACAGATCCACCTGACTGGCTCAGGCATCAGCATCGCCAATTGGGCGCGCGAGGCATTACACTGCAGTTTGAATGTTGTAGGAAATTGGTTTATTAGCTAATATCACTTCTTGAAACCAAATTTGACTTCAACTAATAAAAATATGCCACATTAACTATTACTTATGGGTAGGAACACCTCATAAAGGAGAAGGTTGTGATTGCGTTGTGTTTTAATTGGTGTATTAAAAATTGTATAAGAAAGTGTATTATTAAACTATTTTCTAACATTTTATTAGTGGGTTGTCACCAAGAACACACGTGAAAGACAGGCATCCATGAAACGTCGTCACTTCGCGTCAATGCAGCACTACGGTGCATTTAACAAAAGGTAAAAATATTAAGAGATAATTAATAATTCGCATATTATGATAACTCCAAGAAAACATTTTGTGATAATCATGTTTTGTGAGTGGTTAAATAAGTGTAGTATAAAAGATTGGCATTCTAATATTTCTCACAATTTATGAGCAGCTCCAGCTGTTATATAATATTCTTGGCAGTTCCAATTTGAGCCAAATAGGTTCAATAATAAGATAAGAGTAATATTTGTTGTATATTTAGGTGTGTAGTAAATGTGAAGTGTTCTACTTCATCTTCATGTGACCAGTCTATATATATGTAATAAAATATAAAACATAACACAGTAGAAATCATATTTTATATATTGTCATCACATGCAAATTAATCAGATGACAATAAAGTAAAGTATCTTACATTTGGTTTAACAAATATTATTGATCCACGAGGGGTCTAGACACTTCTCTCTCTAGACTTTTTCAAGAGAGAAACTTTGAGAAAGTTATGGTCTCTCTCCCTAACCTCTTTGTTCCCCTTCCATCGCCCCACCCACTTTCAAGCCCTTCCCCCCTCCCAAGCTCCTACCTCGCCTCTCTCCCCTAGCCCATCTCCGCCCCCTCCCATTGTCTTCCTATCTTTTTACCCTCGACCTGCTTTGGTTGAAGGGTAGAGCACTTTACTCAGGGTAGGGTAATCCAAGGTAGGAGTGATTTTATTTTGAGAAATGGAGTTGTGTTACCTCATTTTTTTAGTCAATTAATAACTTTGATTTCATTTATTTTTATATAAAAAATTAAAAAATAAATAAAATATGAGATATATAATAACAGAATATTTAAAATTTTATGATATTTTTTAGATTTAACAAAAGGTAAGCGGCGTACCCCGGGGTATCCCGGGGCAGAGCCTCCCCGCGCCCGAAAGCAGGGCAGGGGGTACCGCGGGGTACCCTCGTTACCAAAGCCTCCGTCCAGTTCTCACCCCAGTTGGCGTTTTCCTCCCTCTTCTTTGTTGCTACTTCGTCCATCTCTTTTCTCTCCTCCTTTGCCTCTGTACGGCTTCTTATAGGTATGATCGATCCATAGTCTCTTCTCTTCTATCCTCTTCCTCTCCTTCAGGGCCTATTTCGTTGGTTTCTTTTGTTTGGTCTTCTCTTTTTTCAAGATTAATCTGTCATCTTGGTTGCAACCTCTTGAGGCTCTAAAGTGTTGTTCAAGACTGTCAAGCTCTGCAGCCCCAAATATGGGGTCTTGGTGTTCCTGGGGTATCATGACTTTGAAAATATTGGAACTTGTCCTTTTAGATAATTGGGTTTTCTCTAATCAATTTTGTACTCTCCGTAGTTTGACTATTTAGCCCTTACTCTAAGAAACTCAAAATAAGTAGATGATCAGTACTTGCTATTTTTACAATTAAATCTTAATGATGTCAACATGATAAAAAGGTTTAATATTTCTGAGAAAAGTTCATCCTCTAGGAGATTCAAAACTAAGTAATCGAATTTCAGAGACCAAACGCAGATTTTAGAAGATTTCAGATATTCCAAGGTAATAAAAATTACTAGATAGCTAACCCCAACAAAAAAAGATGGAAGTTGTTCCAACTTCGGTCGTTGAATGTCTGCCTTTCATTTGATTTTAGAGAGTGATTGACTTATGATGGCGATGAGATGAGACTGCGCCGCTCCTCATCTTACAAAATTTTTAAAAAGAAATATTTATTACAATTTTTAATATATTTTAAACCTTTTTATTAAACAGATATGATGTAACAATAATATATTAACTAATAAAAAACTCAAAATACATTAAAAATACAGTAAAAAGTTTAATAAGTAAATTCTCATGCCCAAAACGAACACGTGGAAGTGTCAGAAGTGTAGAACATGAACGGGTTAGGACTCGATTGATTGGGCGTTTTACACTAAGAGAGAGGAGTTTAGTATAAGCCATCTATAATAAATTATAAATTTTTGTCCACAATCTTGGGAATCGCTCAACTCTTAAAAAATGATAACGCCTCAATATTTAAACAATTATTGGCCGGTGAAATTTGAAATTTTTTACTCCTTTTCCCTTTTGCATTGTATCCACAACAAATTAAGGAAGGTATTGTGTAAGTCCCCATAGATGAGCTTTTGTTCATTAAGGTCGATAACGACGCCATTTAAGATGAACTATATATACGGTTACCACAATACCGCATGGACCTATTAACCTTTTAAGGATATATAGCTGTAAATCTTAAGAAGTTATTTGCAAAAATGACCCTCTTTCTTTAATATTTTTAATGGCTTTCTTGAATTGGATAGGATCAAAAGTAGAGTAAATAGATGATAACAAGAATATTTTGAATTTTAATCGTAATTAAGATAATTAAGAATGTTAGCTGTAAAATTTCATGTAAGAAACGTTTTCTGGAAAAACTTTATACAATGGCTCATTGGGTACATCTTAAAAGTTAATCAATGAAAATATTTTACCTAAAATTTAAAATTTTTGACATCCATTATGGGATACAGTAAAATATTTTCCTCGATTAATTCTCTTCCATATAGAATTTTCACGCACAATATTACAATCTATGCTCTCATTCTTAGTGTCAGACACTCGACAGATGACGGTTGATGTCTGACATTTGACACCCGACGCCCGACGCTAGATACTCGACGATCGATGCTCAGAGCCTTCCTATCGATGACAATCGACAACAGACAATGACGGTCGACAATCGCCGGCACTCGGCAACAATAGGTGACGTCAACTAAGATTTATAAGCACCACTTAAGCCTACTATCGTCGATCGTTGTGTTCGAAAATTTTAAATATTTATAAAAAATATTTTCAGAAATTATTTTACATTGAAAAGTCTTTTTAGAAAAAATATTATATGGGTACCAAATCAGTAATTATATCTTTTATTTTTCTGTAAATATTTTTCTTTAAAAAATGTTTTCTTATAAATATATTTTATAACCAACAATAAGATCGTCTAGAACATCAAAACGGTCCGGACTGAGAAAGATGCAAACCGACTGGGTAGAAAGACAGAAACACCAACGTCTGCCTTACGTTGGACGGAGTCACACTGTGACAGTGAGGAGGCGTGCCATTAGCTTCCCCATCATATATTCTCGAATATATATACAATGTGTAACATAGAAAGTTGTTCTTCCACTTTTAAGAAAAAATTATCTATATTATATTAATAAAATAAAATAAAATAAAAATTTAACATTGTCAGGTTGCAGTATTAAACTATTTTTTCACCCAAAAAAATTTCACAAAACATATTCAGTCGTTTCTTCCATTTTTAAAAAACTATCATTTCTAGTAAATTAAAAACTTGATATATTTTTACCTAAAATTAAAAGGTAAAGTAAGACAAGACGCACAAATGCACCTTCCTCTAAAGTTACTTTTTTTCTCCCCTCCCTCCTTATCCAACCTAAGTATTGCCACCTCTTATATTACTAAAATCAAATCTAAAAACTTCTCACGCATCACATAATTTAATAATTCACTCTCTAATTAACTCCACTTTTAATATATCAATAGACATGTACTATACCCTCTTTTATGAAGTGTCCTTAATACTCTTCTTGACAAATGATGACGACCACACTTTTATTTAATAGAGATTAGAATTTTAAATTTGATGTCAAGAAATAAAACTATTAAACTAGTTTTCTCTTTTAACACGTCATGCACGACGCGGTCATGTGTCATTGGACCACATGGCGAATTTTCCTGAATTTTCCTCTCGATTTGTCAAATTTATAATTATACTTTTCACATTCAAGACTTCTCAAAAATCTCTAAATAATTGTAAAAAATTCCTACTTTATATACTATTATAAAATAAAAAACGGCATCATTACCTGTGTGGTATAACTTGTTGTTATGTCCAACGATGGATCTAGAGAAAAACCAGTGAATCATCTCAGGACTTTAAAAATTTTATTGATGAGTGTAAATTTTTTATTAAATGATTGGTTAGAATTTTTTTTAAAAGAAGTGACCATATTAAATGAAATTTTTGAGTCTGCCAATGGTTATGTACTTGCTAAGTCTAATTTGATGATAAATTTGTAATTTCAATAGGATATGGATATTAACCGTAAGTATTTTGATACATTAAGATTAACAATTTATGAATGTGAGGGGCCATATACAAATATGATAAATTAGATGGATGCACATGAAAGAACTTTACTTCTTTACGTTTCCAAAAAGAAATAAATAATAATAGTATGACCAAAGGAAATTTTCAACTTGGTTTGGTACATCGAGAGGGGCCGTTCTTCCACGGTCCGAAATTGACCACCAGTGGATTCCCCCCCTTAAAACCAGACGCTAGCATCAACGTATACCACCCCATCCGGCCATTGTCTTCACTTCTCTCTCTCTCTCTCTCTCTCTCTCTCTCTCTCTCTCTCTCATCAAGGAGAGGAGAAGAAACAGAGAGAAAGAGAGGTGTTTCCAGCCCAGCAGAGAGCTTGTAGAATGGGTTTAGATCACAACTTACGCAGCCCGCTGGTAGAGGCAGAGAACCATGAGAAGCATGAGACGTGGCCGTCGCCGCCTCACGAAGCGGCGCCGCGCGGTCCCAGAGCAGCCACGAGGGGAGCCAGGAGCTGGAGAGCATACTGGCTGACACCGACATGCCGCTGTGCCGCCGCATCCGGTCCGCCACCGTAATCGAGACGAAGCTGCTCGTCAACCTGGCCGCGCCGGCCGTGATTGTGTACATGCTGAACTACTTAATGTCCATGTCCACCCAGATCATCTCCGGCCACCTCGGCAACCTCGAGCTCGCTGCTGCATCCCTCGGCAACACCGGCATCCAGATCTTCGCCTACGGCCTCATGGTATATATATGTGAATACACGAACAAATAATAAGCCCCGACCCACTGATTCCAACCCGTCCTCCCCGGCCGCCGCCGCCGCCTCGTCAAATTTCTCACTTTGCCGTATAAACCAGAAATATACGTATATGTCTGAGAAATCTTAGCGTATGGCTGATATATGCGTACATGATATGCACCTACAGCTGGGCATGGGCAGCGCCGTGGAGACGCTGTGCGGGCAAGCCTACGGAGCCCGCCGCTTCGATATGCTGGGCGTGTACCTTCAGCGGTCGACCATCCTGCTCATGGCGACGTCGGTGCCCCTGACGGTGGTGTACGCCTTCTGTAGGCCCATCCTGCTGGCGCTGGGGGAGTCCCCGTCCATCGCCAAGGCCGCCTCCATCTTCGTCTACGGTCTCATCCCCCAGCTGTTCGCCTACGCCGCCAATTTCCCAATCCAGAAGTTCCTGCAGGCGCAGAGCATCGTGGCGCCCAGCGCCTACATCTCCGCCGCCACCCTGCCGGTGCACCTGTTGCTCAGCTGGCTGGCGGTATACAAGCTGGGGATGGGCCTGCTGGGGGCGTCGCTGATGCTCAGCCTGTCCTGGTGGATAGTCGTAGGGGCGCAGTACGTCTACATCGTCACCAGCGAGCGGTGCCGGAGGACATGGAGGGGCTTCACCATTCAGGCATTCTCCGGGCTGCCGGAGTTCCTGAAGCTGTCCACGGCGTCGGCGGTGATGCTGTGCCTGGAGACCTGGTACTTCCAGATCCTGGTGCTCCTCGCCGGGCTGCTCAAGAACCCGGAGCTGGCGCTGGACTCGCTCTCCATCTGGTAAGCCCTGATCTGCTCTCCTGACTCCTCTGTAATTACACGTCTTATCATCTGATACCACCGCTTAATTACTTTTTATGCTTAAAAGATACAAGAAGTTAAATAAAATACAAAAAAAGGGTAGTGTTAAGTACGTAGAACCCATCCAAACTGTGAAACCAATATATAGTTCTTTTGGGGTGTATAGAATCTTAAAACAAGTGCAAATATAAAAGGGTTTGTCAAATAAAAAAAGAACACTACATTGAATTGGTAACCACAACACTATTTATAGTCATTGTTTCTTGAGCAACTCTCTATTTAATATGCTCCTTCGATCAACTCTTCACATGCCAACTCACGCCTCCATATATTTTATTACACAAAACGTTCCATGACATACTTATATAGTAAAAGAATATTGATCAATTAGGAGCCTGGATCATTATAAACAAAATTTCACAAAGACCACCACTAAAATAGACTTAAAAAATCTAGAGTTTATCTATGCAAGCGTTTTTCACCATGGTAATATATATATATATATATATATTAGATACTCGGTTTTAAAACCATGCCTGCCATTCATCCATCATTATCCTACTCAGAGATTTAAGTAATTGAAAAGTGGGGATGACCCATTACGAGCAGTATCTTTGTCTCTTTATGAGAAAGAGCTTCATATATATGCCCAGATGAAGTCGTGTCTTTTACACTACATGCCGCATTGATGAAAGCAACGTCAACGTGAGCTGGTGGTGGTACACAAGTTTCTGTCTCTTTCTTTGTGTATACCACTGTTAAGGACAAATAATCTGTCGTGCTTGTTCGTAAACCATAAGTTGCATTGTACTCAGCATGCCTAGGTATACACAGATATGGGTTATGTGTATATATACCCGTGTTAAAGGATTAATTATGTAAGATTTTTTTCCTAGATTCATATTTACATGTAATATTTCTCTTATAGAAACAAAATATCTTCAGAGCTGCCGTGACAAAAGTTAAAAATATATCTGAAATATTTCTTTCGTTTTTTGCATGTACAACTCTGCTAAATATAAGAATTAAAGAATGTTCCAAACGTATTCTTTGCTTCTATCATGACAAGTCACTATACGGCCTTTGAGGATATTTTATGTGTATGAGAGGGTTATGCATATACATATATATATAAATGTAGGAAGGATTTTTATAGTCTTTAATTAATAGGGGTATATTATGTAATATATATAGATATATATTCATTAAAAATGAATTTTTGGCCGTCTTTCTTCACAATCTAAATGGAAGCGGTTCTTCTTTCCATTCCCATATGAAATTCTTTTTCTCATATTAGAAACGGATGATCCCTTTTTTATTGAAAAGTGCAAACATCGTATACAGAAGTAAAGAAATGATATGTTAACCATCTAAGGAAGATAGCAATCGTGCAATAATTCAACCAGTATCCTGTTGGGTACTGACGAACTCATTAACACTAGCAGACACACAGAATCTTTGGTCTCTTTCGAAAAAGAGAACGTATTATGTATATATGATGGGGACTTAGGTGGCGTTGATAAAATTTAACACTTAAGTCTTAAATTTTATTTGTCATCTATATTCTAAATCTGAAATTTAAAAGAACTTAATATATATCACATAATATAAGAGGTTTTGATAACTAATTTAGATAAGATCTGAATTGTAGTGAGTGGTTAAGATACTACACTTCTATATAGAGGTCTTAGGTTCAAAACCCATAATAGGTAAAAAAAATGTTTTTTTTTAATTGAGATCGCTGGCGGCCGGCCGTCGGAACCGCCGCCGGCGATCGCCGGAATCCGGCCGGCGGCGACGATCGTCGGAATCTGCCGCGCGGTTGCCGGTTCCAGCGATCGCCAGAAACCACCGCCGCCGGCAGCCGTCGGAACCGCCGCGGTGGCCGATTCCGACGATCGCCAGAAACCACCGGCGGCGGTGATCGCCGGAAACGGGCCGCCGGCGATCGCCGGAGGCGGACCGCCGGAATCCCACGTCGGAAAAAAGATCTGAAAAATAAAAGTGATTGTTCTTAGCTTAAAATTAAGTGTATTTCAGATTAAGTGACTAATTAAGACATTTTTTAGACATTTTATCAAACAGTCTAAAGTCTTAAATTTTAACATTTCAACAATAGACACCAATTAAGTATAATCAAACACACCCTAGTCCGACATATCACCGCACTCTCAATAATTAGTGTAGAGATCTAATTAGGTAAAAAAAATGCCAACTCAATCATGGAAGAAGTTTTAGTGTAGATTCTCTTATTCTTAGTGACTACCGCTGCTGGTTTATTTCAATTACGTTTAAGTCATTTTATAAGTAATAGCTAGGCCAGCCCAGGTTCACCTTTTGTTAACAAATGTGCGAAGTCTAGGAGGGTCCTTCCTCCTACGTACACAACTCCCCCTGCTTTTTCTGAAATGATCATGTTACACTTAATATATGATGAATATAATAATTAAGTTTTTTAAGAAATTATTTATTAAGTTCTTATTTATTACAATTGTGGGAGTTATATCCTTAATAATATTCGTAAAAAATTTTCTTAAAAATTCTTATAAATCTGTTATCTCTTAGGATAAAATTTTTGACCTCCGACTCCAATCAACCAAGTCACTCTTTGTCTGTAATATCATAATTAAGTTAAAATATATTTAAAGATATAGATTCCGGTTTTAATTACTTTAGTTATTTGCCATTTTTTTTTAATCATTTTGCACTCTTTAAGAATGCTTCGGAGTGTTTCTTTTTTTTTTTTTTTCTTTTTTATTGGTTATTAGTGGCTACTAAGGCCACAGGTGAATATTTTATTTCTGGTTAATTAATAGCCGTGAGATGCTCCTATAGTCTTGATTTTTCAATTTGCACCATACAGCAAGCTATAAATCATTATAAGATTTCTCATACTGAGATACTATAGTTCTATAAAATCTATACACATGATCGTCCAAGAGTGAAATAAGCCTAAAACAAATAAACTCATCATAGAAGATGAAATTGTATGATGGATTAATATTAATTTCACACTTGGTTCATCTCTATGGTGCAGCATGACTATCTCCGGCTGGGTGTTCATGATCTCGGTGGGCTTCAACGCCGCTGCAAGGTCCGTAATGTATACGCAGACCCACCCTTCATATGGGGGCGGGCGCCCATGTTCTTTCGAAAAAAAAATCGTTCTTAAATTATAGTACGAAGAACTTCTCTAACTTCCGTCCAACTTCTGCAGTGTGAGGGTGAGCAACGAGCTCGGCGCCGGTAACCCAGGGCGGCGGCTTTCTCGGTAATTGTAGTGACGGTGATGGCGTTCGTCATCTCGGCGATAGCCGCCGTGATAGTTCTCGCGGTCCGTGACGTCCTCAGCTACGCATTCACTGGAGGAGAGACGGTGGCCAAGGCCGTCTCCGACCTCTGCCCGCTGCTGGCCCTCACCCTCCTCCTCAACGGCATCCAGCCGGTCCTCTCCGGTGAGTCGCCAACATCATCCTTCTTTACTTGGTTTAGGCCGCTACAAATAAAAGGAGAAACTTGTTTCGATGGTCACTTATTAAACTCTTCTACCAAACCCATTAGAATATTATTTTGTTCTCTCCATTATAAGTAGAATAATGCGTTGTTTAATAAAGGTATCTCGTATAATTCTCTCTACTCGTAGCCTATGAAAATTAACTTAGAGGTCGTTAATTAGAATAATGCTCATGTAAATACTTGATTATGAGGTATAGAGGCTGCTGAGAGAAACAAAAAAGGTCTCGACTAGTCCATGCAACCCCCCACGTCCTTTCTCTTTATGTCTGCAAATTATATAATATGATTAATTAATGGAAGGCTAGCTATCTCGTGTTTATTTTTTATAGGTGAGGGGGTACCGCTCAATCACTTCTTGTATACTATTGTGATGTTCACTCCTATGCATCTAATCGATGACTACTGGAAGGGGGGTTGCAAGTTCTATTTGAATTGTCTGGCAGAGGGCGCCTAACATAACTGATGCATATCCCTCTAGATTATATATAATATGACTGCAATCTGGTTGCATTATTGAGGGAACAAAGAGGCCTGAATTTCCAGCACCCACATGGGAACCTACTTACAACCTAGTCCTTGGTTTATTTTTATTTTTATTTTTATATTTTTGACCAAGAAACCTAGTCCTTAGTTTAACTTAATTTCAGTGGAGGGGAGAAAAAGGTATTCACATACCAAATATTGTACAGTTAGTAAAGGTAGTTGACATATTACACGCACAATTCTTCAAGTCACTAGGTCTCAGTTCATGATTGTCTAAAGAATAATAGCCATCTGTTCTTTCTGGCAAACAAAGAAAAAGGGGTTCTAATGCTGGTTTTTTTTTTTTGTATGTTGGTGTTGCAAAGGCGTGGCTGTTGGATGTGGATGGCAAGCGTTTGTGGCTTACGTCAACGTGGGGTGCTACTACATTATAGGGATCCCAGTGGGCTCCCTTCTTGGATTCTACTTCGACCTTGGAGCCAAGGTACGTAGGTTCCCGTGAGCACCTACTCCTCTTTATGATAACATTAATTTGTTTTTTCTGGTGTGTTCAGTCTTGTTCTGATCTTCAGTAGGAAATGAGCTTGACCCACTTAATTTCGGCATAGACATAGGGAATTATATATAGTGAAACTTTCCAGTGCAAAAATTCTCCAGTTCAGCGTATGGTTCCTATAGTTTTAATTGAAGTGGACAAGATAATAACATCCTAAGTTTGCAGGGAATATGGTCAGGAATGATTGGAGGGACGGTGATACAGACCCTCATTTTGATGTGGGTCACCTTCCGGACAGACTGGAATAAGGAGGTAAGATTGATTGTCTTCTTTCTCTAGTCCACATGTACATGTCGGATCTAAGTTGGAATCTTATATACATGAGTTCACGGGGGACGCTCTCCATCAATATATAGCCCAGTTGAAAGATTGTGTACGTTCCTTAAGACGGCCACAGCAGATTGTGTCAATGACGCATGTTTCATGAGAAATACTTAAATATTGCACTCAAATGGAAAGTGCAACAAGTATTTCTCATGTTTAATTCATCACTTAATTTTCCCCATTCAGATAATTGTACTGTAGAGGAAGCCGACTTCACTTAATTTTCCATGTGTAGGCTTCTCAATTCTTAAAAACCAATGTTCTTGAACAGGTAGAAGCAGCCCAGAAGAGGTTGCAGACGTGGGACGACGGGAAGGAGCCCGCCTCACCCGCTGAAGAGGCTACCAGCAGATTACTTTCATAAGGCTAGCAACACCGACACCTCCTCACCGTTGCCACGCTTGCCGCTGCAGCAGTGGCTTCGAAGGTAGCAGCAAGCTTGCGGCAGCACCGGCGGGGGGAAACATCAGCGAGTACTACTGCCGCCGGCGTTGGTGGTGGGGAATGCGCTTCCATATGACACCATTTGTCTGGACACGGAGGCAGCACCAACCAACACATGAGATCCATCATCTCATGCATGAGCAACATTGCATCTCTCTTATTCCACGTTTATGATGTCGTAGATTTATCTATACCCCACACCATCCCCTTCCCCCACGCACCTCCTCGCACTAACTGATGTAGTACTATATATACCATGTGAGTTTTGCATATGGTCTTCGGTTAAAATTAGATTATCCATTTACCTTTCCAAAAAAAAAATTATTGAGAAACATAAATCCGGCCGTCTTGCAAGGTGCTGAGAACATTTGCCGGCGGCACTTTAGGCAATCCAAAACACCAAAAATTGGCTAAATACGCGCAACACGTCCAACAACGAATGAGCAGGTCAAGTCCAAAAGTGCCGGCTGGCTTGGCTCAATTCTCCAGGTTCACCCAGTTAGCCTGCTGGGCGGCCCAAGAAATGCGACCAACATTGAGTTAGCCAGTGAGCCTGAGAATTTGTGCCAGAACCTTTCTGGCCCAGTACGGACACCTTGGTCTGGGAGATTTTAATAGCCGACTTAATGAGCAATAAAAACTAGCTGCAATAAATGTCTTTTATGAGTAAGATAGTTAGAAGCTAAAGAGGGTAAGAACAACCCCGATCACCCCGATGATGGGGTCTTCACCGTTATCTAGCGCTGTCAGCAGATTGGTTCCGAGTCGAATGTTTGGTGATCCGGACTCAGATTTGAAACTACAGGATCTGTATCCGACCCAAATCCAAAGCAAGACCATATTTTTGATACGGATCCTGATGAATGATCCAAAACCAAACTTTGGATCCGGGTCAAGATCCGAAATCAACACTGCCTCCCGGATCCTACAGTGCCAAACTACTAAACATGCTTCACTGAATAATAACTCTACCCACTAGGCCAAATCTGGCCATGTTGCGCAGGTCCAAACAGCCTACACAATGCACCCTCTTTTAATGGCGGGGATCTAGCATCTAAGGGAAAAAGTAGCCTGCACAGGTCAGGTTAATTAAGATGACATTTGATAATACTTATTTAAAATCTAATTCAACATCTAATATATAAATTTAAATATATTTAAATATATTAAGATTTGAAAAAAGAGTTGTTTGATAAGTAACTTAAATAACATCTGAAGAGAATGAGATACATCTAGTGATTAGAGGCGACATTTGATTACAACAAGGGAGAGCGGTATGTGATCAACACCCTGATTGGTGAGTGGCGACAACAGCTCGCAACTAGGGGCCGACGTGACTAGTAGCTAGTAGCATTGGTGGCAGACAATCGGTATTTGGCGGTCAACACTTGGCCCCCAATGGTCAACAGTCGACGTTCAACGGTCAACGATCAGCACCCGAAGCCTGACAGTCGTCACCGTGTGGTCCGACTATAAGCTCCTAGCTGTCGACGGTCGACGCCAGGCACTAGGCGCCTGATGGTCAACAACCGACATTCCGGCAGTCTGACCGTCAACACCCAGCACTCGACGATGGGATGTTGGCGGCCGACGTTCGGTGCACGACGGTCGACAGTCGGGATGGACGCCCGACAGTCGACAGTCGACGATCAGTAGTCCAACAGTGGGAGGTTTGCGCAAACCGCTGACCACCGGGTCGGGCGCTGATTGTTGGATACCAACCGCTGACTGCCAACCGATAGCCTGCCACCGAGTGTCGACCTCCGAGAGCCTTACATGTCTAGAAAAAAAAAGTGACATATCCTTCACTTTTTTTAAGAGAAAAATTAAGAGAATAGACGTTCATTCAAACATAAATTTATATGTTTTATCAAATAGTCTGAAAATACAACATCTTATCACTTTAGACATTAGATATCTAGTAAGTGTTATCAAACGCACCCTAAATTTTTGATGCATGCTGAAGACTCATGCTTACTTTAAATCTAATTTCTCATCTTTCACTCATGGGGTGTTGCATTGGGTTTGAGAGACAGGACACCCATTTCAACCTACACGATTGTAACTCCAGAAAAACTTTGCCACTAGTTGAGAAAAACTATTTTAGCCAAAATTATCCACAATAAACAACTTAAGAGTAACATACAAAATCCATTCAAGTAACAACTTTCAGGTTTGGCAACTGGCCTAGCCCACTAAGAAAATAACTCGAAGTTGTTTGTCATGAAGGATTACCATGCCCGAGTCCAAGGACGGGAAGAGTTACCCAGTGCGTAGACATCTAATTCACCCAGATTTAATTGACCAAATCTTATGGCCTTGTCGAATAAGAGAAGCTCAAGATAGATGAAACATAGAAAAGCCAAGCAAGTGCATTATTTTTGTGGGAAATGCTAATTATACGTGTGGATGAATGGGTAGAAAAATCACATGTCTAGCATATTATTGATCCATGTATTGATATGTGGGTCCCACTAATAAGATTATTAAATGTTTCTTAAATATCATTGCATCACTATCACTTTTAATACTAAGAGTAATAAATAATAAGTTAAGAGTGACAAATAATTCATTGAGAGTAATAAATAGCTAAATAAAAAAGATATATAATTCATACAATAAGAATATTAAATATTTTTAAATGTTCTTACATTATTGTCACCCTTAGCACTTAAAGTGTCAACTAACTAGTTAAGAGTGACAAATAACTCACCAACATGAACATTAAATGCTACTTAAATATTCCTACACCAATGTCACTCTGAGAACTAAGAGTAAAAAAAAATAAGTTAAGAGTGATAAATAATTAATTAATGGTGATAAATAACTAGGTAAAAGAGATAAATAACTCGTTTGTAAGTTGCTATCCGTACAAACCTCACAGAGCATTAAATGTTTATTAAATATTCCTACGTCACTGTCACCCTTAGAACTAAGAGTAAAAAAAATACGTTAAGAGTGATAAATAACTAGTTAATGGTGACAAATAACTAGGTAAAAAAGATAAATAACTTATTTGTAAGTTGCTATCTGTACAAATTAGTTAAGCATGACAAATAACTCACTAACATAAGTTTTAAATATTTCTACATTACTGTCACACTTAGAACTAAGAGTAAAAAAAATAAGTTAAGAGTGATAAATAACTAGTTAATGGTGACAAATAACTAGATAAAAGAGATAAATAACTTGTTTATAAATTACTATCTATACAAACCCCACCCAACATGGACATTTAATACTTCTTAAATATTCTTACATCATCCCAAGAAGAGTATTATATGCTCTACATTATTTCCTATAAAGTTATTTGTGATCTTTTAACTCATTATTTGTTATCTTTTAGTGCTAAGAATGACAAATAGTCAACTAAGAGAGACAAATAACTCTTTGTATTGGAAAAGTAGATTTTTATTAAAGAGAGAGAGAGATGGTAGGCACATAGTAGTTCTAACATGACATTTCTACACTAGTAAACATTTCTCTTTTTTTATTGCCTTTCTGTTCCATGTAAGGTTTGCAAGTCCCAAGGATCCCTTATTTAATTTGTAGATTTTTTTACATAAATACCCTTCTTAAAAATCTAATTGTGCGATAATCCCTCTTAGGTGATAAAAAATCCTCAGAGACCCTATCATCACGTCTTGTGATAGAATGGAAGGAAAATGTTAACGGACAACAATGGCTAGACATCTTTAGTATAAAAAATTGAAAAATAGTTTAGTACACCATTTGATAACACATTAAAATAACACACCAATCAAAGTGCACCACAACCTCATCATTTATGAGGTGTTTTTATTTTTTATTTCAATTGCTGATGTGGCACAGTTTTAACGGTAATGTTATCAAATGGTGTTACCAAATAATGTTAAAAACTATTTCTCTAAAAAATTTGAAAGAATTCTGACTATTTGTAAAAAAAACCCTTTGTAAAAATATTTCTTAAATATTTACCCCTCCCTCCCCTTCTTTCTTCGACACAGCGGCACCACAATCTCTCTCTCTCTCGCATGCCAGGACTGGAGGGGATAACCACAAGAGAGGAAGTTCGGAGCGACGGGTGGAGCCGCTCAAAGTAGAGAGAGGGGAGGCAAGATCAGAGGAGGAAGAGAGAGTAGAGATGAGAAGGAAGACGGAGACATTTGTGGCAACAAGGAAGAGGAGGGTGATCGGAGGGGGGCAGTAGAGGAGGTGAGGTGGCTGGTCAAGGAGGACCCAAAGGCGCAGGAGACGCTAGCGATGCTGGGGGCAATCCCTCCTCTCGTGGACATGCTCGACTCCGATGGTGCCCACATCCAGGTGACCACTCTGTATGCTCACCTCAACCTCAGCATCGGCAACGACATGTATGCCCTCCTTGAACTTTCTACTTTTTTTTTCCTCTATTCTTCCTCTATGTTCTTTCTGATATGTCACCATTGCGGCGCCACAAGAACAAAATTGCCATCGTTGTAGCGGAAACCATGCACAAGATGTTGAAGCTGATTAAGACGGGAGTGCACTGACATAAATGTCGAAGGCGATCGTCACCAATTTTCTGGGCCTCAGTGCCCTCGATGCTAATAAGCCCCTCATATGTGCCTCTGACATGAGCCCCATAGTCCTCCTTCCTCTGACCAAGTCACCGTGAATTTTACAGGCACTGAGCAGCATCCTCCAAACAGAGCATTAAGTTCACATGCCATCCTATGAATCACATATTTTGCTTCAGCCAGCCTTCCTGCTCAGCCCAAGACATCCACCAAGCAAGTGTAATGCTCAAGATCTCAAATGATTCCGTATTCAATCTCCATATCATTGACTACTTAGTCGATGCCTTTTGAGATGCCTTTGTCACTCTATACCATGCCAAGCAAGGCAGGATGCCCTCTGTACTCTCTTCAATCTCTCCCTCACCCCTGCTAATTACTTTTCTCACCTCGTCGATGTCGGTCTCACCTCCGACCTCCTTGCGGCCGTGGGGGACATGGAGGTGTCGGAGAGGGTCCTCCTTGTGCTGTCGTGAAGGGCGGTGAGTCGCTCCTCGGAGGTGTTCCTAATCCTTGTTGATGTGGTCAACTGGTCTGACTGATCACCAAGGTGTCAAGACGGCGACTAGGGCTGTAAACGGAGCGGATACGGAGCGGATATGGGTTTTCCGTGTCCGCTCCGAATATTTAATCGGATAATCCGTATCCGCTCCGAATAAAATTCGGATACGGAGCGGATATCTTAGTCGGATAATGATCGGATTCGGAGTAGATCCGGATATTATCCGGTTCGAAAATATGAAACCAACTGAGGAGAGGGGTGCCTTCGGAGGGGGGCGGGGCAGATGGGGGGCGTCTCCGGAGAAGAGAGAGAGAAGAGAGAGAGAGAGGGAGAGAGGAGAGAGAGAGAGAGAGAGAGAGGAGGAGAGAGAGAGGGAGAGAGAGAGAGAGAGAGAGAGAGAGAGAGAGGTCGGGGGGGGGGGCACCGGAAGGTGGGGGAGGGGGAGGCCAGAGGGAGGAGGGAGGACTGAGGGGGAGGGGTGCCGTCAGAGGGGGGGCGGGGCAGATGAGGGGGGGTGTCGCCAGAGGGGAAAAGAGAGAGAGAGAGGCCATGGGTGGGGGGGCCGCCGCAAGGGGGGAGGGGTGTTGTGGTGCCGTTGGAGGGGGGGGTAGATGGGGGGGATGGTTCCGCCGGAGGGGGGAAAATGGAGAGAGGGAGAGGGGAGAGGCCAGAGGGGGAGTGGGGCCGCACAGAAGAGGGGGAGGAGAGAGGAGGAGAGTGAAGGGGGAGGGGGAGAGGTCGGAGTGGGGGGGGGGTTGGGGGGGGGGGGGCCGGGGGGGGGGCGGGAGGGGGGGGGAGCGGGGGGGGTGGGGTGGGGGGTGTCCGTCGAGGAGGGAGAGAGAGAAGGAGAGAGAGGGAGAATAGGAGAGAGAAGAGAGAGAGAGAGAGAGAGAGGATGAGAGAGAAGAGAGAGCAACCAAGTGGGGGGGGGTGCCGGAAGGGGGGGAGGAGGTAGGGTTTTAACTTTTAATTGTAGATATGTTAAATATTTATATATTAAATATGAACTATTAGATTTAAGATCCAATGGCCATAACTAATTCAGTTTTGGATCGGATCTTAAACGGAGCGGATCTCTGTTTTCGCGTCGCTCCGTTTATTATTCGGATAATATCCGTATTCGAATCGCTCCGGTCGAATATCTTGTAAACGGATACGGATATGCTTAATCAAATACGAATCCGAATCGGATCCGGAATATTATCCGGATCCGTTTACAGCCCTAACGGCGACGTACGTCCTCATGGTGATGGCCCACAAGGCGTACAGTGACTGAGCGGTGATGGTGGAGGCCGACGTTGTCTCCGCACTCGTGGAACTCCCATTGCTGGGACCCCCCTCACGTAGAAGCCAATGCTGTGGATATTGGAATGCCAGAGCGCCTGAGCATGGGCAAGAGGAAGAGGGTGACAAACAGCTCCAACGGCGGCGGTAGCATTGTCTTCAACATGCCAGCGGTGTTATCCCTACTGTACAGCATCAATGTCCACCCCGCTATGTCCCCCTCTTGCAATTTTCTCCTCCAACTCCGGCACACACACAAGGGAGGACACAGATGGGGGAGAGAGAGAGAGATTGTGGTGTGGGAGAGAGAGGGGGAGAGATGGGTAATATTTAAGAAATATTTTTTACAAAAGAGGTTTTTTACAAATTATGAGAGTTATTGTAGACTTTTTATGTCAAGGATGTCAAGGCCTAGTCATTCATTGACTTTTTCCTTCCATTCTATCACGGGACGCACAGTAGGGGTCTTGGAGACATTTTTATAGCCAAAGAGGGATATATAAAATAAGATGATTTTAAGACAGATTATTACATAATCGGACTTCTAGGAGAGGAATTTATGTTTTAAAAAAACCTTTATTTTTTCCCTCAGTCTATGTCATGTGGGGCTATGGAAGAAGAAATTGCAGTTTTCAAGGATGGAAGTGAGGAGAAATAAGCAGAGGGCAATCATCGAATGTTCTATTATGTTCTCAGCCTACATGTGTTCCTGATGCTCCATTTAGATTATTGGCCTATAATAATTTCCATGTAAACGTATGAAATTGTTTTCGTAGTGTCATTTGAAATAACGCACTGTACTGCACAGTGAAGATCTTCCATAAACTACCCGGTATGGAGATGCTGAATCTAAGGTACGTGACAAGGTAAAGCCAAAAAAAACAAAAATCCGAGTTCAAAGAAACATGTAGCCAAAAATATTTAGAAAGCATTCATAAGCTAAATGTTATTTTTGGTGCTAAAGATGCTCTGTTGGCTGACAGAAATGTCATCAGCCATCGCCCATCAGACCTGAAAACAAGTGTTTTAAGAATGGAATATGGCAGGGTTCATCAGTGAAGGATTCTGGAGTAATCGATCTAAACTATAAGCTCACTCGATATCCATGGATACAATGCTAATATAGCAGTAGCACATGGGATTATCATCCGGCTGGATCTCTCTGTTGGAAAGTGGAAGAACTAATCTCGAAGTTCGGGCATAGGAATGAAGGCACTTGTCAAATATTCATGGATGTATGATATCAACCATCAAAGAGAAAGGTTTTCTACACTTGTTAAAGTGCAGAAATGTCTAGTCATCCTGTACTTCTCTCTTTTCATTGGTGGAAAAGAGGAGAGAAGTTTATGTGACAAGTTCATTCCCACCAATGAGAGGAGAGCAGTGCAGGATGACTAAGTATTTTTACACTTTCACAAGTGCAAAAAATCTTTCTCACCACCAAAATATCTAGAAAGCATTCACATGTTACAATCGTCCTATTCCCCCATCATTGACGTCCGCTACAGCGTCCCGTCCTCGCTACGCCGTGTTCAGCGTGCATGGCATGGGGATCACATCCTCGCCCTCTTCTACTCCCTGGTTGCCTGCAAGTTGTTTGGGATCAAACCTTGGGCTAACGACCAGTGACGGATTTAGAAATTGTATTCAATACAATCACCTTAAAAATTAAGATGCACATATTGCCTTTATCTGTAATCTAGTTGAGTCATTCTTTTACAAAAAAAAAAATTAACCAAAATTAATTTAATAAAAAATTAAAATAAAAAATTCAGTAAAATTACGTGACCCCATCGAACCTAAATTAAGTCCATTCATGCCAACGGACAGGCCTTCCTCCTCCCCCTCCCCTTGACACTCAGAGAGGCAGGGTCTCCGCCGCCACCCATTATAAGGTTTTTTCGTTTTTTTGATAAGTTGAGACCGTAACTATCAATGCCAAGACAAGAGTCATGCAGAAAACATAAGGACAACAACAACCTGCAGATTCAAAAACAAAAAAAAAGCACTAAGAAAAGCAAAAGCGACAGAGACTTAACATAGATCAGTGAAAACAACAAAAACAAAGACCTCCTTATCCACCGCCACTCATTATAAAAGGATAGAAATGACAGCTACTCGGCCGCCCGGGTAACTCACATGACGTAGAACAACAGCACGCCTGACTTGATTGGTCGGATGCGGGGGCCCCACATCGTCCAACCTGATTGGTCGAGCACGGGGGTCCACAACGTGCTCAAATGTGGGCCACCCGCACTCGACCAATCAAATCGGGCGCGCGACCATTCCACCTCGGCTAATTACTCGGACGGCCGAATAGCTAGCATTTCTTTTATAAGGATGGCCACCACCATTGCTGCACAAAAAAGATATTTTCCGGTATCGCAGATCAAAAGTAGGGCTGTAAACGGAGCGGATATGAGTTTTCCGTGTCCACTTTGAATACTTAATCGGATAATCTGTATACACTCCGAATAAGATTCAAATACGGAGCGGATATCTTAGTCGGATAATGTTCGGATTCGGAGCGGATACGAATATTATCTGCTTCGAAAATATGAGGTCAAATAACATATGTTTAATGATCTAAAAATCAGAAAAAAAAAATCAGAAAAAAAATCAGAAAAAATCTAAGGGGGAGGGGTGCCGCCAGAGGGGGGAATAGAGAGAGATCTAGAGAGAGAGAGAGATCTAGAGAGAGACAGAGGGAGGGAGTGAGGACTGAGGGGGAGGGGTGCCGCCGAAGGGGGGGAGGATACCAGAGGGGGGACAGAGAGAGATCCAGAGAGAGATAGAGGGAGGGAGTGAGGACTGAGGGGGAGAGTATTGTCATGCGAGAGAGAGAGATCTAGAGAGAGAGAGAGAGACGGAAGGCCAGGTGGGGGGAGGAGGGGTGTCGCCGGAGGGGGGGGGAGGATATGGAAGGGGGTGGGGATAGAGAGAGATCCAGAGAGGGGGGAGATCTTTGCGAGCATCGGGAGGGGTAGCCGCCGCTCGCCGGCCAGTCGGCGTTGCGCGCGGCCGGGGTAGCCGCCTCCCTCCGTGGCCCTGTCTGCACAGATCGTCTGGCGCCAGCAGTCGAGGGTGATGAGGCTGCGGCAGTGAGGGGTTCACGACACAGCTTCACGTGTTAGTGGGACTGGTGAGTGGGGTAACTAGGGTTTTCTTATATATTTATATATTATATATATATATTATTAAATCTAAATCTAACGGTCATGATTCATCTAGTTTCGGAGCGGATCTTAAACAGAACGGATCACTCAATTCCACATCCACTCTGTTCATTATCCAGATATTATCCGTATCCAAAATTCGATTCGTCGAAAATATGTTAAACAGATAATATCCGCTTAACCGGATACAAATCTGAATCGGATCCGGATAGATCCGGATATTATCCGGATCCGTTTACAGCCCTAACCAAAAGAGCCGTCAAGGAGGACAAAAAAGTGGGAAAACCACTACCTATGTCAAGAGATGGGAGAGCACGAGTCACTACTTTCTCCGCAGATCGGGTTTTCAGCGTCCGAAATGGGAACCAGAAATTGATAATCTTAGGCAGGTAATAAAACTGGCTACAAATCCGGATACAAAGGCCATTTCGGGTCAAAATATATGACTCAAATCCGATTTGAATTCTAGATCCGGGTCTGATTTGCCCCTATTCTCATCAAGAGAGTTACCCAACTGATGCTCTATAAAAAAAAAGTCCAGCAACAAAAAAAGGCTTGCACGTAGACGTTCAAACTTGTCTCCAATTTCGATCATTTTAAAGACCGAGTAAATTTGATAGCTAGACAAAACCCTGCCTAACAGGCTATCTAGAGTTAGCAAAAATTCAACCAGATAAAATGATATATCCGATAGGCCTAAGAGACTAAGTCTGCCTTTTGACGTAGATTTATTAATCAAACCTAATTAGATTAACTATCAAATCACGGATAGATTAAAACATTAATCCTAGACCCTATATTACATTTTCATCCCATCCAACAACCAAACTGGGAAGGGTTCTCTAGGATAAGTGCCTAACACCCTTGCCTTCTCTCTTCGTATGCAGGTCCATCACCTTGAGCGAGTGGAATCTACTGTTTCAAATCCCAAGCACATCCAACTGCACGCTGCTTTTGTACTTCTTCAATTAATAGAAAACCAGGATTGTACGACACTCCTAACAAGAAATAGGCGCGCCATCATATCAAACGTTAATGTAATTCGTTGTAATTTCAATAATCTTTACTTCCAAGAACCGGATAGCAGCGCGCAGTTTACAATGCGATCAGATATGATATTAACGACATAAAACATTGATCCATGAGGGAGCTGCCGATGCCACGAACAATGGAATGCTATAAAATATTTTCTTCGCATAAAGGGAAAGTGATGTAGACATGATGTATATTCATAAGTGGTGCCTCACTCCTTTCATGTCATTAGTGATAACATGCCCCACATTACTCTACGAATGTATTTAGTTATAACAGAACACATTTTGAGGGTAAGAACTTTATAAAGGACAATAACTAAAAATTCCGAAAATTCTTACCTAAGCTTTCTAAACGCACGAAGATAATAATGGCTTCTATTAAAAGCAAAGACGTTATTGATAAAGGTTGATAGAAATGCACCTCCTTTACTAGTTAAAAGTTACTAAACATATAGCTGACGAAAGTTGGCAACAGAAAAAACTCCCCAGCCAGATTCCAATCTACCATTCAATACCCAGAAGTCAAAAAATTAAAAACACAAGATGAGCAGCAATGAAACAGCACGTAACCGCGTCCAGTACAAAGACTATAAGTGACGCAAAACAGTAGAAAACTGCCAGCACATACAAAATGGATCTCCATCTAAGGCCCAGAAGATGAGAATGCAACTATATTACTAGCCTGTCACCCCACGTTCAAAACTACTTTGCAGTACGCCAAGTTACTGAAAAAAAAAATTGCAAACGGAAGCAATTAGTTCAATCCAAAGACTAGGCATGCAGCCGGCGATGAGAATATATCAAAACTTCTTGCATTGCACTCGCAGCAAGTGAGAGCAACTCGGTAAAATAAAATGCAGCAGTTCAACGATAGCAACATAAATAAGCAGTTGAATATTTTCATCTTAAACAATCCTGTCTTGACCTCATAGGCCCAAATCACCAACCACATAGTTAAAACTTAAATGCACTAACTACAGCACCCAAAACACACCAGCATCCTTCGCCCATATCCATCCATGAGACCAGCGGGGCTTGGTTAGATTGAATCATGGACAATTCGTGATATGAGAATAATTCTCACAGCAAAGCAATATAAAAAAACCCAGAGAATAAAGATAAGTGTATAGAAGGAAGAAGTTAAAATTAAATAAGAAAAAAAGATAACGTCAAACAGAAGTAAGAAAAAAAAAAACAAAATAATCCCTTTTTAAGATGAAGTCCTACACGTAGATGTTTTTCCTGGTGCACAAACATCTATCTTCATACAGGAGAACCAAAAAATGACGTCACTTAAGACAGACTATGAAAACAGTGCATGACAGGGTATGTGCAATATTTGTCCCAAATGACACCATAGAGAATCAAATAAAAGATTAAAAGCAAGAAAAAAGAACAATTCATTGAGAAGTTTACACCATCCTTCTCGAAACTTCCACAATCAACATAGCAAAAGAAAAATAGAAGATCAAAGGAATAAGGCCAAGGAAGACGTCTCTAACCAGTTTTTACTGTTGCTGCTGTGGATATTGTTGCTGCTGCTGTTGTGGATAATTCCCATATCCAGGATATGCTCCATATGCATACATGTTTGGATCTTGGGGAGGTGGTGCATAGCCATATGCCGTTGCATCATAGCCTTGGCCATATCCGTAATAGCCACCACTCCACTGGTTTGGATCTTGTTGTGGCTGGACACCATAAAGTAGGTGTCAGACAAATCTGATAGTAATCCATGCCGGAAATAATAGAGATTACTAAAGATTGCAAACCTGCTTGCTTGAAGGGCTACGACCCCATGAAAGCCTAATGTTCTGTCCCCCTAACTGAGCTCCATTCAGCATGAGTAAAGCTTCCTCTGCACAAGCTCTGCTCGAGGGCAAACATAAGGTTTTACTCGATAACAAACAGACCCCATAATGTGCAGAATGTTCATTAATATGGTGGGAACAAACCTTGTAGCAAACTGAACAAAACCACAGCGTTTACCTACAGGTATCTTTACGTGGACTAATTCCCCATACTGACCAAAAACTTGTCTCAGAAGGTCATCAGTAACAGAAGAATCCAAGCCTCCAACAAATATCTGCACAAACGATGATCACCATTAACACCTGGAAGAGGAAATACCAGTATGTACATGACATAAGAAAACACTCACAGTTGTGTTGTTTGGATCATTCTCAGACTGAGTAGTTTGAGTGGCCTGAAAGGAAGCTGCAAGTAACAAACTGTGTAAGACCACAATCAATCAGAGAAACCAGAAAACACTACAGCATCGCTTTATTACATGAATCCAGTAAGTTTGTGGGCACTAAAACAGAGAGACAGGACTAGCGTATGAGTATCTACATGTTAACCACAATAGCAATTAACCAAGATCAGCAAGAGAAAAAAAGAAATATATTGTAATTATGTTGACTAATTGTGCAAGAAAGTGTGTTTTGAACAAGCCACATGGTTGTGTGGCTTACAAATATTGTCCTTGCTTTCTAACAAGTAAACCTATCAGTTGGGAAGAGGCAAAGAAGTTTCCCAAGGAACATAGACTGCAAATAATGATAAGATTAATCATGGCATAATCCTCGAACATCAGCTCCCACATCAGCAATTGAGCTCTTTCCTAAGCTAAACATAATGTTGATGAAGCCCATAGAGTTAATTTCTTCATCCAATGTGATTCTAAAAAGTATTTTTTTAGATAACAAACGGCAAGGAAAGGCAGCAGGAATACTGGACAAAAGCAATAGGAACTACATGGGCAATTACATCATCTTTGCACCCCATTTCTCATTTCGCAGAAAATCAATGTCTCCCCATCTCTTACTTTTGCCCTTAATATCTTTAAGATTTGAACCTGGCAATTGCCTCAGACCAGGTCAGGCTAATCCACTGCACTGATGATCAACTGGACAAGATTAGTGAAAGGAATTGAGGCATGCCAGAGTATGATCCAAGTGAAGTGCAATGTGGGAAGTAAGGGAGGATTAGAATAGACTCGTTATCATTAATGAACATGCTTACATTCTTTTACAGACAACAGCATCACAGAAAGAATTGACAAAAAAGTTGAACCACAAAGAACATTAAACATCAAACCTCTGTCATCCAACAAAGAAAAATCATACAATCCTATGCAGCAACAAATTAAGTACTCCAAACTCTCAGCCTGTTTGGTCAGATCACATTTCATGCAAATCTTAAACTTCTGACATCTTATTATTCAATCACTTTTCACATTCACCTTTTTTTTTGAAGGTTCATACTCATCCAATACCTAGCCACAAAATTCAATTCTGTGTTTCCTGACTTGATCTCTAGAGGCAACGTATAACTATTTTTGTTTTTTGTTTTGGTTGGAAAACTAGTCTACTACAATGTCCTTAGAAATTCCTTATAAACCTGCTCCCAGTGAGATTTGAACTGGGACCTCGCCCTGGTGTACATGGAGGGATAACCACTCGTCCTCTCCTTGGTGTACAGGGAACTAAGTTTGTTAAAGTTAAATGAGGATCTAGCAGCACATCCTGCAATGATGGTGATAATGATAGTGATAAAGATTGAGACTTACATCATGTTCATGATACAATATGCAAGTCAAATGCAACTTATGTAAGTAATTCAAGCATTGAAAAAGAAAAGCGCACAGATGTTCACAAATTGGGCTCATGTTTCATATAATTTGGAGAGAGAGAAAATAGTCTAACCCAAATTAAGAAGAACATTCCCTGAATGGTTACTTTAAAAATATCAACATCTTTAGTATACAACAGAACAAGTACTAGCCTTCTTGAAAGTTGAGATTAGTTCAATAAGCACACGATGTCACGAACATCACACAAGTTTCTGCAAATGCATCCAATGTCTCAGACAGACTTCAGAAGTTATTACATTAATACATACTTTTAGAAAAGGGCATACTATGCTGTCCCATAGTCTTCATTAAATATTCTTTATTACCTTGTAATATTTTCAAGTTCTCTCATACATCACATTTACCACCAATTCTCATGACAGAAAAAGTCAGAAAAAAACACCATAGACATTTTACCAAGAAAGCTACAGCTTATCCCTAAATGTTGACTACATTGCATTCACACATAATAAATCAAACCATACAATGTAGAAAGTTGTGGACCAATAATACAGCAGCCACAGGAAGGCACCCGATAGGATATGTATGTTTAACGCTTGCAAACACATAACACGTCCAGTAGCTCATAAATAGAGTAAACTAGGGCAGCATTAGGAAACACAAATGGGAGATTTCACCTTTTTCAAATGCCAAAATCTCTCCAAAAGCAGCCCAAGACCAGCTTTCGGGGCACAAAGTCCCACACACCATCATTCTCCTTTTCTCTCTATTTCTCCCCTCTCTTCAAAATCTAAAAACCAAAATCTAAAAGCACCTTTTTAACACTTGGGAATTAGAGTGAAAAAAAGGTGGATTCCCAATGATTGCCTTTGAGAATCCACCCTTCCCACCACAGAAACAAACACTGCTCAAGTCAATACTAGAATCAAATCCAATCCTCAACATAATAGTGCTTTTCCTACACATGAAATAAAGTGAAGAAACCTGATCAACAAGTGTTTCTAATTAGTGACATAACAAAAAACCTACAAAAATATAAGATATATCTTGGTTTGCATACCAATCATAACTTCTAAATAGAAATCACCACCGACATACCTAAGAACACAACTTTTGTTACTCTAGTGCAATAATGTCCCGAAAAACAAGCAGTCTTTTATTCAACATAGCAAGGAAACTAAAGCCCAAAGAATGTGCTCTAAGACAGTGAGGTTTACAACAAAATACAAACTACACATTTTGATGTAAGAATATCACCATCTGAACAAAACGGAAAGGATTTTTACATGAACAACATTGTCGGTCTTTCGCTCACAGAAAAGTAACACTTAATGGAATCTTCCCATAAATAAGTCGCAAAGCCTAAGGACCCATAAATGTTTTGACACATCAACCAAGAAGATTACAGTTAAATAAAATCCATAACAGAGGATACCCCAAAACAATTGACAATGGTAATGGAAATGACAATACCCAAAGAATCTACAGAGACCAACAAGAGAGCAATAGTTTCCGTGCTCCTCTCTTTGGATGGAAATGCACAAGATAATTCAAAAGAAATGAGGAAGTACCAAAGGTCACTCATATACCAACTTGGGAAATAGGAATTGGCTAATAGAAAGCTAAATGCCCAATTGCTCAATCTACTGTATACCCTATAAAAAGAGGGGGGAAACTGGGCAACATCAAAGAAATGAAAGGAATGTAACTTGATGGCAGCTTGTGAAAGAAAATTTTTGAGAAAGCAGATAGCTCTTAACTGTAGGAACATTGAAGAACATCTGAGAAACTAGACATCCTTTGAAGATAAGACTCTAGAAAATGCATCTCTAGAATGTAGCATAAAGAATGCTACAAAAAAATGAAATTAAGGACAAAATTGCGACAAAAAGGGAACACTGACCGAAATGAGGCACGCACTAAGGGAGATATGCATCTCAGCTGAAGTCATTTCCAGGCTCCTAAATGGAGAGTCTCTTGGCATCCTGCTCCGAGACAACATGAGTTTTATGAGTTTTCACATTGCTTCTAAATTAAACTTGCCCAACGCCAGAAAGGAAACTGATTGGAAGGAAAAGAGTTTGTAGATCAATCGATCAACAAACTGCCTCTTATCTTCAACAATATAATTCAAAGAAAAAGAGCAGGAAAGGTTAATAAAGCTGTTAGAACACATTTTGCATCAGCACTCGCAAACAATCATTCACAACTCCGAATGAAGAAAAGGAAACAGATGAACAGACAAGTATATACTCCAGCACCTCAGCCACACTGACAGAAGAAACTATACCAAGCCTTTTGCAGCAAAAAATATAGCCAAAAACAAAAGAAATAGCTTAAAGCATAACTTCACCTACCTGTGCCACTAGTCTTTTTCATGGTTGCTGGACCAACTCTCATGGGCCTTGTCGACAAAAATACACCATTCATTTCTGTTAATGCACGATTTTGTTCATTTACATCAGCAAATCTAACAAACCCATAACCTTTTGATCGCCCAGTGATTCTATCAGTGACAACTTTAGCACCCTTAACGGATGGATAGCGAGCCCTAAATGTCTCTTGCAGCATATAATCTGTAACATCAGCTGCCAGATCTCCTACAAATATTGGATGGTCATTATCTTCTGACCGCCTCTCACCAGCACCATAGGAGGCCCAGTTAAGTCTGAATGTCTGCTCAGCATTGGGCATCAGCTGGCCATTGAATGATTGCAGGACTCTTTCAGCTCCAGCACGGTTTGCAAACTCAATAAAACCATAACCTTCTGATTGCCCGGTCTGCTTATTTCGGATAACCTTAACTGAGACTGCCTGAAATCATCCGAAGAGGTAATCCCATGTGAAACAAAAAAAGATCGTGATGACCATACAAAAACAAGAATAACTAATATCCGGGTTTGCTAAGACCATCCCTATTACTTTTGAGAGATAAAGCCAAGAAAGCATGGAACATGACAGCAGTGAAAACTGGGAAACCAGAAAACCGTAATGCAGTTTTTGGATTAACACTCTCACACAACAATTAAAGAATTGCATATGGAGCTCAGTTCAAAAAAAAAAAACATAAGGTGCTGAGACATACATTACATGTATAACAAATTGTGACATCAAAAGACTAGGATACAATAGAAACAGAAAGGAGAAATAGCAGCCTCTTTAAAAATGCTCCTAGCATTCAAGTTAACAACAAAACTGCAAACAAATAGATCTGTTTCAAAATACACTGTATCAGCAACCTTTTTCCTCTTAGAAGAATGAATAGAAGTCATAAGAAAGAGAAACGGAAACTAAGCTTACACCGTACAGAAAGGTAACACATGCACATGATACGAAGCCCTTCTGCATGCAGAGCATGAAGAAAACATACTGTACTAATCACGCGTCAAAGTGAATGTCACACAACGAGCATACAAATGATATTACCATTAATCCCTACACTACCAAAATTCGAGCAGAGAACGGCTGCACAAAAGTATAAATACGCCAAGTCCCTCTAACTAGTTGGAAACGAAACAAAACACAGCACAAGGTACGAGTATGGACACAAGGATTACGTTTCCAGAAATTTCGTCTCAATAACCATTTCAGACAGACTCCTTTCCAGCCATGGAACAGAGCTAAATCCAATAGAGTAACCTAAAACTCAGAAATCGTATGGCTTACATGTAAAGACGCCCCTATAACACGAAAAGAGAGGAATTTGACAGAGATGAAGAGAGATTAGAATACGGTAGAAAGGGCAGCAGGACTCCCCAATACCTCCCCGGCGCTCGCAAAGCAGCTATGGATGTACGTCTCGTCCATCCAGTACTGCAAGTCCCCGACCCAGAGGCTGCGGATCTCGTCCGCCGACCCAAGCTGTGGCGATGGCGCTGCCGGCGCAGGGGCCGGTGCCGTCGCAACCTGGTGGTACTGCACCTGCTGCTGCATCTGTTGGGGCTGGGGCGGTCCCATCTGCACAGGTTGGGGCTGGGGCGGAGCCATCGGCTGCGGCGGCGGGACCTGGGAGGGCTGCTGGTTCCACATGGGGGGCGGCGCCATCTGCGGCGGCGGCTGGTGGTACTGCGGGTGCATCATGGGCGCCCACTGCTGCTGCGGCTGCGGGGGGTGCTGCTGGTCCATGGGCGGAGGGGCCATGGGCTGAGGCACCATCCCGGCGGCTGGCTGCATCATCTTCCGGGCTGACGGAGATCGAAACCCTAAAAACAGGCACGAGGAGAAGGAAGGATAGAGAAAAGGGCAGAATGCGCGGTTAGAGATGGGAGAGGGGAGGGCACGAGAAAACCCTAACCCTAGAAGAAAGGAGGAGAGAGGGGAGCACGAGAGACGAAAAGAGTAAGCGGCGAAGGTGACAGCTCGAGAGAGGTATTTAATATTCATATAATGGAAGGATGTAGAGACAGAGGGGATTCTGCTGTTAATTAATTTATTTATTTAATAACTATTTTTGCTAAAAAGTGAGGAATTGAGAAGGGCCGCAGGTCACGCATCTCGGAGAAATATCCACCTGTTGTGAATGACGATTTTGCCCTTGGATCTAATGGGATGATGGGGATTCGAGTTATTTAGTTTGAGAAATATTTATTATATTTTTAAATATATTATTAGTATATTATAAAAATAATTGAATTTTTCTATTAAAAAGAGTGACTTTTTTTCTAATTAATATCTGAAGCCACATAGTCTTTATTGTTCGTGTGATTTAATTTCTAAAATCTATTTTGACTTTTTCATATTTATGTGAATATCGAGAAAGATTTTCATCTTTTTTAACGTCACTCTTTTTCTTAAATTTTCATCTTATCTTTTATCTTTTCATCTTCCTCTTGTGAATTGTAGTCTTTATAATAAATATTATTATCTGTTACAGTAAATATTATTTTTTATTATAATAGTTTTTCTAACAATAATATTTATTTTAAAAGAAAAAATTACTATAATAGAAAATACTATTTAATATAATAAGACTTAACCGTTTATTGTAATAAGTAATAATATTTACTATAATTGACAATAATATTTACTGGAACAAGTAATAACATTTATTATAAAAGACTATAACTCACGAGAGAAAATGAAAAAGTAAGACAAAAAAAAGAGATCGACGTCAAAAAGATAATAATCATCTCTCGAGATTTATAAATGTTAAAAAAAATAAACTAGAGATTAAAAATTAAACTACATAAAAAGAAAGAGTTTGAAATTTCTAAATTAAAAAATAAATCACTCTCTCTAACAATGACTCCTAATTAATTTTTCTTCTATTGGAAGGCCGACAAATTATGTCTATCTAATGAAAGGAACTTGAGATAATGTAATAAATAATTCTAATCTAGTCATCCTCCTCTTTATTTTCTAGGAAGGAACTTGACTCGAAATAAGTTTGTGGCCGATAAATAGAGATTAATTTCATGAGATAAGTTGCGTAATAATTCTAGAATGAACAAATTGTGCTTTTGTTTTAAAGGTGAAATATGGAGGGGTAGAATTGGCAACATATTACCATGAATGTGCCTCTTTGTTCTATGATGATCTTATGGTCAACTATTCTTGCCATATTTTTGGTTTGATAGAATAACTCTGCAGGAACTAATCTAATAAGGCAAGTTGAAATATATATATGAGAAGCACTTTTACATCTGTTTGTTCGTACGGCCATAGAGCTTGATGACCACCCACACGAGAGGGGTGAGCTTGGGCATCTGAGGCCGTGTGTGTATGGGGACGAGCACAAGACATTTTGCTCGACATACTTGAATAGTTGTCAACGTAGGGAAGCGAATGCCGACCATATCTTTTGACTGTTGACTGCTGACTGTTGACTGTTGGATACCTCTACAAGAAACTACATCGCGAGATCATATATCCGTAATAACCCCATGGGTTGAACGTCGAGTGAGGTGAGAAAGAAAGATCTATAATTCGAACACGGATGAGTTGGACGTTTGTTTGTTGCCGTGGCTGCTAAACTATTAATTAAAAAAAAAAAGCAATCACATTGATCACTCTCTTTGTATAAAGTTGGCTGTTCATAAAGAGTAAATCTTATTATCCAGTTAGTTATCTGATAACTCAACTAAGTCTCTCTTTCGTCACAACCTTAGAGGATCTGCAGCGTTTTAATAACGTGAACTTCTCTAAAATTATATTTAAATCGAGTAGTAAAATTATTCGATCAATCTAATTATAAACTTTTCTTTTTCATCAAACATATCGGTCTCGGCCCTCTGACATGCCTTTCAGCGCGTGTAAAAGATTTATCTACTTGACCATTTATGGCCCAAAAATAAATAATTAAATAATTAACTTGTGTGCCAATTTTTTTTGGCAACCTCCTTAGCGAGTGGTAGATATGTTTAAACATCGGGATGTCATTTTTTTACGAGCTCAGCGAAGGCAGATGGTGTGATTCACTGATTCTGTGAAAACAGATTAATTTGATCATGACATGGGATATCGAATGAGTATGAGCAGCTTAACTTAAATGGATGGGAATCACCCATGGCAAGTTTTACTGAAACGTTTACACTTTTTATTTTAACTCACCTTATAATTAATCATTCTGATGTGTGGTGGCCGTTTCTGGCCACCATCGTGCGCTGGGCCCATCATGGCCCAGCCCAATTCAGCAGGCAGACGCGGCCCTCTCACCAGGCGCCACGACTTTTCAAAAACAGCTTCAAGGTCCCGAGCTCGGTCCCTGCATTCGGGTACCAGTGGGACCCAAGAGCCGCCTCCGGGTACCTCATAACTTGTTCGGTCAAAGGCCCTTCCTTCCGAGCAGGGTATGCTCGGCTTGTGCCAAAAATCCTTTCGGAATGGACATCACTTCCTTGCATCAGGCATCTGGCAGCAAGCCATGTCTTTGAGCACCAGGTGCCGAGCAGCGGGCTCGACTACCGAACAGCAGGTCTGGCTCACCGAGCAGGCTACCTGCTCGGTACCTGCCTTCCAGGAGAACCCAAGCAGCCCTTCATCCCCTTGCGGCAGTTATAACGGCTACACCACGCGCACCCCACGATTAAGTGGTGCATTAACTGCAGAGCACCTCAACGCATAACTCCCCTGCTAAGGACGCCAACGGGCGCGCCCTTTGCGGCATTGATCAGGGACGTTTCGTCCCTCTCCCTCAGCGCTTCTGCCTATAAAAGGCACCGGTAAGCCTCCATGCAGAGGTACGTAATCCAATGCACACCTCTCTTGCGCAATATTGAACCTTCCTCATCCAAGCCTTTGAATACATCGCTAACTTAGGCACCAGAGGGTTCTCCCCGGTTCTTCAACCGGGCCCCCCTGATCCACTTCTGGTTTTTGCAGGCATTCGTCCGCTACCGGCGTCCTTCTTCCCTTCTTCCAAGTGTAGGCCTGCTTGGCTCCGGCCCAAGCAGAAAATCACCTCCACACTTTTGGCGCCGTCTGTGGGAAGGAACAACAGCCATGGCTCGCGGACGATCCTCGTACTAGAACATAGGGAGCCGTATGACGAGGTCCCGTCAGTCGCAAGCGGACTCCCGTCAACGTGCTCCCCCCGTCGATGTCGATGTAGCTCCTGCTGCCGCGACCGGGGGCGTCCCTGTGCCCGCCGCCGTCGTGCCTACAACCGCCTTGGAGATGGCCGAACTCGGGGACAAATACAGCAGCTGACGGGCCTCTGCCTGGGTCTCCAGGCCCAATTGGCCGGGCAGCCGGTCCCGACAGCCTCTGTTCCGTAGGAGCGCCAGGCAGAGTCGTCTCACCGGCGATCGCGCGCACCTCCTGCCCCAGCAGGGTCGATTCAGGAGCAGCACGCTGATTCGCCGCGGAGGTCGTGCCGCGCTCCGTCTGATGAATGAGCACCGGAGCGCCGCGGCCGTTCACCCCGTCGTTCCGCGGCGGCCCCGCGCCTGCCGCGCTCGGTCGTGGGAGCCAACTCCCACAAGTCTGGGCGTGCGGACTCGGCCCACTCCGAACAAGAGTTGGCCAGGCGCTTGCGCCGCGTCGTAGACCTGGAGCGTCGTGTGGACGCGATGGTCCAGCGTGCTGAGGGAAAAGCTCCGGTCGAGGAGGACCTGAACTTCCGCTCCCCATTCATTATGAAGAACCTGGAGGCTCGGGTCTCTCCCAAGCTCCCTCTCCCCACCATCGCGCCGTACGACGGTACCTCCGACCCCGCGGATCACATCCACGGGTTTGAGTCGCATATGGTGTTCCATGGAGCATCTGATGCGGCCAAATGTCGGGCCTTTCCGGCCACCTTGAAGGAAACTGCTCGGGGTTGGTTCGAAGCCCTCCCTGCAGGTTCCATCTCTTCCTTCCACTAGTTGAAGAAGTCCTTTCGGGACAACTTCTGGGCGGAAGATCACAGCCGCGCACCGCAGCCTCCCTTCTTGCTGTTCGGCAAAAGAAGGGAGAAGCACTCTAGGACTACGTCAAGAGGTTCCAAACTGAGGCGCTCCGCATCTCGCGCCTCGATGTCCTGTTAGCCACCAGTGCCCTCATCCAGGGTACTCGAGATGGCTTCCTGCAGAGGACACTGGGAGTGCAGCAGCCTTCCACTCTTGCCGAGCTCCTCTCCACTGTACAATGCCATGCGGCGTGCGAAGAGAGTCTGGCTGCTAGCCGAACGGAGCATGGGGAATCGTCGGACAAGAAGAGGCCTTCCGACAACGGTTCCGACCGCGATCGAAAGAAAGGACGGCGCAACGGCGACTCACCGCGCCGACCACGCCCTTTCACCGACTACACACCGCTGACGGTGGCACCCGAACAGATCCTGGCAGAGATCAGGAACGAACCATATGTTCGGTGGCCACCGAGGATGCGCTCCGATCCCCGGCGGCGCAACCAGGAGAAGTATTGTCGCTTCCATCGCGACCACGGCCACGACACCTCCGAATGCCGCCAGCTCAAGGACGAAATTGAGTCCCTCATTAAGCGCGGCTACCTCGGACGGTTCGTGCGCCGGAATGAAGACCGCCCCAGACGCCGAGAGCGGACTCCCGAGCAGCCGATCAACAACTCCCAATGGGCAAGAAATCAATGTGATCGCAGGAGGATTCGGCGCAGGTGGAGAGAGCACTCAAAGCCGACGCGATTACGCAAGGCGAGTGCGTGTCGTGGACAGACCTCCGATACCTCGGCCGGCTCCTTATCCTCCTAATCCCGCGCACGCACAGTATGAGGGGGCCATAACCTTCTCAGACGAAGACCTTGTAGGGGTTACCACCCCGCACACTGATGCGTTGGTCGTTTCGGCAGCCATCAATCATTGTAATGTGCGCAGGATTCTGGTAGATAATGGAAGTGCCCCTGACGTATTGGCTTACGATTGTTATCTCCTTATGGGCCTAAAAACCGACCAGCTCACCCCTGTAGAATCGCCCTTGTTCGGCTTCTCGGGGGTGTCGGTTCAGCCTATGGGTAGAGTTCGCCTCCCGATCACCCTCGGGACGGCTCCGAAATGTGTGACCAAGGTGGTGGATTTTTTGGTCATCAGGAACATACTCGGATACAATGCGATCCTTGGTAGAGGTCTGATCGGGCGGATCAAGGCGGTGCCTTCGTCCCTCCATCAGAAGATGAAGTTCCCCACCCCGTGTGGGGTCGGCGAGGTGCTCGGATGCCAGCGCGAGTCTCGACGGTGTTATGTCCTTTCTCTAAGGGACAAGCAGCCACTCGCGGCTCCAACACCTGTTCCTCCACCAACCGACCAGCCTTCCACCAACTGTGGAACTCCTGCCGAGGACTTGCTTCCGGTCCAAGTGGACAACGACCCCGAGCACGTCCTATACATTGGCGCGTTACTAGCGGAAGCAGAACAACAACGGTATAGAAGTTTCCTGCTGGCTAATCTGGACGTGTTCGCATGGTCTGACGATGAGCTGCCAGGCATTCCTCCAGAGGTGATGGTGCATCGCCTCCGCCTGGATCTACGGGTCCCACCAGTTCAACAAAGGAGGCGACCTGTTAACCAAGAACAGCAGACCATGATCCGAGATCACGTTGTCAAAAGCCGAGCAGTTGGGCTCCTCCGGGAAGCCCAATACCCAAGATGGATCTCCAACGTAGTCCTCGTACGCAAAGCCACTGGTAAATGGCGCGTATGTGTGGATTACAAGGACCTCAACAAAGCGACGCCCAAGGATAACTTCCCGCTGTCGTGCATCGACCAACTGGTAGACGCTACGTCCGGGCACGAGCTCCTCAGCTTCTTGGATGCCTACTCTGGGTATCACCAGATCAGTATGCATCCTCCGGATCAGGATGCAACCACGTTTGTCACAGACTTGAGGTTATACTGCTTCACCAGGATGCCCTTTGGTCTAAAAAACGCGGGCGCAACTTACCAGAGACTGGTCAATAAGATGTTCGAGCAGTAAATTGGGCGCAGCATGGAGGTCTACGTCGACGACATGTTGGTCAAAACACTTCCGAGCACTGACCACATCTCTGACTTTGAGGAGACCTTCGCAACTTTGCGAAGGTACAACATGAAGCTCAACCCAGCCAAGTACGCGTTTGGAGTACGCTCAGGAAAGTTCCTCGGTTTCTCGTCTCAAATAGAGGAATAGAGGCCAACCCTGAGAAGATCCAAGCAATACTTGAAATGAGCAACCCTAAAACGGTATGCGACATCCAACGCTTGACTTGACGACTAGCCGCACTCAACCGATTCATGTCCCGAGCAGCAGAGAGGAGCTTCAACTTCTTCAAATTGCTGCGAGGACCCAGAGGCTCTTCACAGCACGGGGGGCATGTACGGTGGACTGAGGACTGCGAGGCCGCCTTCGCGGAGTTGAAGGCCTATCTCACAGCCCCACATGTTCTCTCAAAACCTGTGTTCGGGGAGCCCTTGTTCGTATACCTTTCGGTTACCGAACACTCCATCAGCGCAGTGTTGATCAGAGAAGAGGGAGCGGCCCAGCATCTCGTTTACTACATCAGTAGGGTCCTTCAAGAAGCTGAAAGAAAGTACCCCTGAGCAGAAAAACTCGCCCTTGCTCTGGTCACGGTTGCCCGGAAACTCAGGCCCTACTTTCAGGCCCATTCAATAACGGTTCTCACCAACCAGCCGCTGAAGTCTATTCTACAGTGGCCGGAGGCTTCCGGCCGGCTCATTAAATGGGCCATCGAGCTAGGCGAATTCGACATCAGCTACCGTCCAAAGACGGCCATTAAAGCACAAGCATTGGCGGACTTCGTCGCGGAATGTACTCTCCCTGCCGAACAGGATCCTCCGCTGGCCGACGAGCCCCCATGGGAGCTCTACGTCGATGGATCCTCGTGTGTCACAGGGAGCGGAGCTGGCCTGGTCCTCACCTCTCCGGAGGGTTTAGAGTTCCAATATGTCCTTCGGTTTCGCTTTGCGGCCTCCAACAATGTGGCCGAGTACGAAACGTTGCTGTCCGGAATCCGAATGGCGAGGCACCTTGGAGCTCTTCGACTCAGAGCCTTCAGCGACTCCCAATTGGTCGCCGGCCAGGTGAACGGACAGTTCGAAGCAAGGGAGCCACGCATGGCCCAGTACCTTCAACAGGTCAAGAGCCGAGCAGAAGGCCTCCTCTACTTCGAAGTCATACACGTTCCACGGGAGCAAAATGCGCGAGCCGATGCACTTGCCAAGCTGGCGTCTTCAGGTGACATCGCCCCTTCTCGCTCCGTATTCATGAAGAGCTCGCTCCTGCACCGAGCACCGAAGTGGATGTAGCAGCCATTGGGTCGACCCCCAGTTCCGAACTGGACGGACCCTTTCCTGGCCTATCTACTTCGAGGCGAGCTTCCCCCTGAGCAGGGCGAAGCACAGAAGATCAGACTGCGTTCTCAGCGTTTCACCCTCATTGAAGGCAAGCTCTACCGACGGTCCCTTTCAAGACCCCTCTTACGGTGTCTCAGCCCTGAAGAAGCCCTTTCGACTATCGAAGAGGTTCACGAGGGATTGTGCGGAAGCCACTTGGGGGGCAGAACGCTGGCACGCAGCATTATTCGAGCAGGATTCTGGTGGCCCTCTCTGCAAAAGGACTATATGTCTTTTGTCAGAAGGTGCCCGGAATGTCAGAAGTTCGGGCAGCTCATTAAGCAACCTGCCGAGCAACTTCATACACTGTTTGAGCCTTGTCCTTTCGCTAGGTGGGGCATTGATATACTGGGTCCCTTCCCAGAGGCTCAGGGTCGGAAGAAGTTTTATTCGTGGCCATCGACTACTTCACCAAGTGGGTCGAAGCAGAACCCGTTACCACAATCACCGAACAAGCCGCGTGGAAGTTCGTCTGGAAAAAACATCATCTGCAGGTTTGGCATACCAAGAGTGATTACCTCTGACAACGGGAAGCAGTTCGATAGCACCTTCTTCAAGCAGAAGTGCGCCGAACTTGGCATTTACAACCACTTCACCTCCGTGACACATCCTCAGGCCAACGGTCTGGTCGAAAACGCCAACCGTACGTTGCCGCACGGGATCCACACGAGAGTCGAAGCTGCTGGTAGTTCGTGGATTGATGAGCTCCCTAATGTGTTGTGGTGCCACCGAACAACTGCCCGGGTAGCCACTGTAAGGAATCGATCAGAGCGCAGCGGAAAGCGCGATTCCCTCCAGTAGATATCGTTGTCGGCGGTCAGAATCGAACAAAAACGGAGAACCCACACGTAGGAAGATCCGATCTTTAGGTTTGCGGGGTTGCGAAACTCCCGAAGCCGGGGAGGAGGTAGCGCTGGAGGCGCTGGTGCTTCAAGTCGTTCAGGTGTCCGGCCTCTAGACGTATCCACACGAACTTCAGACGCAGACGGGATCTCCTCGGTCTCCACGCATCTCCCAGATCTCAGCTCCACCATGTGCCAGGAGAGAGAAGAGGTGGGGGCGCCCTAGGAGAGAGAGGAGGAGGCGGCCAGAGAGAAGACCTGGAGCTTGAGCCAGGGTTTAACTCTCCACGTGTATATATAGACTCTGCGGTTTTTCACAAAAACCCAATTAATGTCTATATCAGTCATCCTGCCCAGTCTGCTCGGAACTCTATTGCGTGTGACCCTTTAGGCCCAAGTGCTAGTCCAGTCTTCAGCCCATTAAGCCCAATAACTCTTTATTGACTTACTGCAATTAATCAATATCTCATATTAATTAATTACACAATCAATTATCGTGACCGGGCTTCCAATCAAGTTGGGTGCCAAGCAACACCACTTGATCCTAGAAAGTATTGGGGTTCAGCAGCCCATTCAAGGAACCTTTTGTGTCAACAGATACCACGTGACTATAGTCATTCGCTAGTACAATGCTCCCGAGTGCACTTAGGGTATGGTCAACTGTCAAACCCTAATACGCGCACTCACTTGGATTAGATGCCGCATAACAATATCAGAAAACTCTTTTTCTGATAAGTAGTCATGCCCTGGCCAGGGACTATCAGGCATCTTTCCCTAGAGCATTCACTCTCTTATTACCGAGAGCGAGTGATCCCATGTTGACCACACAATCACCTTCGAAGGTATTCCGCTAGATCCGAACACTTAACTGATTAAGACCCCATGGCTAGAGATCTATAAGTTAAGGTCAAAATCTAGAAGTCCACCGACAAGGTGTCCTTGGTGTCTCAGGTCTAAGGACCAATCACGCCACTGTGACAATGAATCTAGTTGGTTGACAGTTAGGTAACATTATCATCCAGCGATTCATAACAGATCAATTCAGTGAACTCATTCTCCAATGAGCACCTACAGATTCACCTTAGTGTCTCCACAAAAGTGACTATGAGACCAGTCACCATCATCATATGAGCAGGTGCAACCCGTACTAGTCTAACCGGATATTCGATGTCCTTCTCGAATATCCTCCGACTAGGAACAATTAAGAATATACGCTTAAAGGATATTAATCTCATTGTTATGATCTCATCATAATTAGTATCCATTGCGCATATTCATGGACTTCATAATGAAACGATAAACGAATTACACATAATGAATATAAAAGCCTTATTATTATTATTAAAGAACAAGATTGTACAAGTTATGATTGGCTTGAGGACACCCATAACTAACAGCCACTGGGGAGACCCCTTTCCATTTGGCCTACGGCACAGAGGCCATTGTACCTTTGGAAGTGGCTCTCCCCACTCTTCGGACAACTCACTTCGACGAGGCCGCCAATAATCGCACGCTCAGGGAAAATCTAGACATACTTGGCGAACGTCAGAGTGACGCCATTACAACTCCCGAGTTCGGGAAATGCGCTTCTTCGAATGGGACCTTGTTCTTCGCCGTTGCTCGGCATCGGATCCCCGAAGAGCAGCCGGTAAGCTCGCCCCTAAATGGGAAGGACCTTATCAGATCACCCAGGTTCTTGGAAAAGGCTCTTATAAGCTAACTACTCCTAGTGGCGGGGGCATACCCAGAACCTGACATGTATCCAACTTGAAGGCTTACTATTTATAAAAGCATTTTGTTCGGCATCCTACTTCTCTCCTACCAGTTCTTTTGGCCGACTAGGGACGACGTCCAAAACATCCTTATCTCAATATCTTTAGTTCACAAGGATGTAACGACATCTCCTAGTATGAAGATGTTCCGCGAGCACCCCAGGCTAGAACATACGCAGTTCATAACAACCTGTGCAGTAATTGCGAACACTTCTAAACGACCAACGAATTCCAGTTCGGACAGAACACTTGCAAGGTACGGAGATAGAAAAAGCGAAGCCATTTTTCTATTCAGATTCTTTACAAGCTCGCTCCGGCAAGAGCTACCAAAAAGGAGCAAGTGGCAAGTACATTAGAGGGCTTGCTCCGAGGGGCCGGCGTCATCATTAATGGGGGGCATTCGTCCAGAAATGAATTGGGCGAAGCGTACTCCATCCAGACAAACATCATTTGTGCGGCGTCGGCACTCCCCCACCGCAGCCTCAAAAGCCGCTCGGGCCTGCTCCGTCGTAGCTAGCTTCCGCCCGAGCTCCTGTCCAGCATCAAGACCCACTTTGTAACAGCGGGCCCCGAATTGCTCCAAGTCTTCCTTGAAGCTCGGACTCGCCTTATACTTAGCCACCGCTCACTCCTCTGCATCCGCCAAAATATGAGCGATCGCCTCCTTTTTCGCCCGCTCGACATCTACATTGAGCTCGGAAGTTCGGAGCGCATCCTTGAGGCTACTCACCTCACCTAGCATCTTGGCTTCGCGAGCTTTGTGCTGTTGCATGAGGTCGTTGCAGAAGGCGGACTCTGCCTCCCACAGATGTCTCTGATTCTGGGCGCGCAGGGTGAGCTTCTTCTATAGGACCATCGAGCTCATGATGCCATCCACCAACGCTCCCACGTCGACATTGTCATCTTCGTCATGTTCGGAGAGGTGCCCTGGGCGATAGGCCGCACTGGAATGCTCGGGGGTCCTCTCCGGGCTCAGGTCTTGACACCGCGCCATCCTATCCAGGTAGGATGCGGACGAGCACGGGGGCAGAACCCTTGAAGCATCGCTCCCAAGCCTTCCAAGCGTGGCTTCCAACATCGCCTGCGAGGGGAGCTCGGACGACTTCCCCTTCAGTACTGCGGAGAGAGGTCTTCGGTCCTCCCTAGAACTGACAGCCTCCTCAGCGGCATATGGTCGCTCGTTGTAGATCTCCGCCCTCCTAGTGGGCTCAGTAACGGCATCAGCAACCTCCCCGCGGCCCTCTGTCGCCAGGGCCATCTCCTTAGCCCCTTGCGCGGCTTCTCCAACCTCAGTGGGGACCAAAGTGGTTGCCGGTGTCTCCACTACCGCAACCATTTTTGTGGGGGGCAGGGGGGCCACGACAACTTCGACAACTTCCTTCGGTGGGGCCGGCGTCTCCCCGGTAGGAGTAGCCCACGTGGCTGAAGCAGCCGCCTCCTCGGGAACATCCTTCCCTAGCGCCTCGAGGCACGGAGAGGTCCCCTCCCCCGCGACGGAGGTCTCTTCATTACCCTCGCTCCTTCGAGCAAAGGTCTCTGCAGCGTCGCCAACAGTTTCCTGCTCGGCGCCTCCGGTGCTCGATGTCGTTGTACGAGCAACTCCCTCTTCGCGGCCCTCGTTGGGGCCCGGCGGCGTGGGCACTTCCCCCTGCTCCTCAGCAGAACTCTCTGACCCGTCGCTTAACACAACGAGCCCGAGCTCGGTCGCCATCCTCTGGGCGACCTCAGGACAAACCACGGGGGGCATCCGCGGTGCTTCCTGTTCGGCCGACCCAGCAGCCATGCGCTTCTTGCGCAGTAACAACTGCGCCTCGTCGGCCTCTTCTTCAGTCCCCTCCTCGCTCTGTTGAGGGGCAGCATGGACCAACTTCTTCTTCTTCTGAGCTCGGAGCTGGTCTACAGCCTCCGCGCCCTCGTCGAGCAGCATCAGCCTTTTCTTCATAGCGGCGGAAGGCCGACTCGCCCCTTCGCCCTCCTCGAACGAAGGCCGCGCTCCTGCTGAAACCACCTTGATGGTGGCCTTTTTCTTCAAACGAATTTTTTCGGGCCCCTTCTCAGGGACCCGTGTGCTTTTCGGGCGACCCTCGGCAGGTGAAGGCTCCACCAATGCGATCGTTACCACAATACCAACCCTCACAACAGAGGGGACCCGGACAACAACAGTGACGTCGTCGCCCTCGTACACCATGTGAGCCATGACAGGGATCTGTTCGGCGAAATCCTCGTTCGCCTCCTGATCTCTCCTAGCTTCCAACTCCGCAGCGGCTGCAAAAAGGGAGAAGTTGTTAGAACACAGTTACTGAACTGGCGCACAACAAAACAAGTTTGAGCACTTATTCCATGGTTTGCTCAGACCATGCCGAACAAGTGAAAAGTCTGTCAAGTAGCCTTCTCCATTCCTCACGCCAGCTCGGAGCAAGCTATCTGAGGCCCTCGCCTCATCTTGAATCAGCTTGGGGAAGCTGTCCTTCTGCGCTGATCGGATGACGGTGGGGAACCCTCACTCTGCACCATCCCGGCGCCAGACAAAAAACAGCCTATCCATCCAACCTTTATTGTTGGAATATTTTCCGGATAGCTGTATGTGCATCCTGTCCGTTCGGTGCTTTGCGTAGTAGACATCCGCCCCCGACGACCGCGAAGCAGAAAGCTTAAAATGTGCTCGGAACACGTCCGCCGAGCCTCGAATCTGCTTGATTCTGCAAATGATGCCGAAGATGCAGATATATCTCCACGTATTTGGTGTTAGTTGGATCGGCGAAACTCCCCACCGATTTAACAACGGCTTCGCCACCTCCGGCAACGGCAGCCGGAGTCCCGCTTCCATATGGTCCACGGAGAGGGGAAGACAACCTGGTTTGTTCGCCAGGTATGACTCTCCTTCCTTCGCGTTGATGATCTCATACTCATCGCCGATGCGAAAGCGCTCCCGGAGCCCGCTGTAGTGGCAGCATCGCGGCCCGCGAGCCGCAGTCACGGTGACTCCACTCGCCCCGGTGACCGTAACCGCCTTCCCCTTGCTTGCCATCACCGTAAGTTGTAGAAGGGAACAACGAACAGAAGAAGGCGCGAGGAAGAAGACGACTGAGAGCCTGAGGGGGGCACGAAGGTTCTGAAATCAGGAGACTCTGAGAGATTTCGAAGGCGTGGCTCCCGCCTTCGCCCCTCTCCTCCCTTATAAGGAAGGAGGGGCGCGAAATTCGAAGCGAGCCAGAAGCGGCGTTTCCCCCCGCTCCAAGTTGCTCCTCGGGTGCATCACTGGTGACCGTTCGAATGGAGCGCGCGGCGTCCGTGGCTCGACACGACCCCCACACTCATCATAAAAGCTCTGTGTTCGAGGGAAACCCCCAAACCATGCCGCCATGTAGCCATTCGGATCTCCGAGGACGATACTGCATTTAATACGGAGATGAAGTCCAGGCAAGTCGCCGCTCTCAACCGCTCCGGTTCCCGAACCACTTGAGAGCGTGGGGGGCAAGTGTGGTGGTCGTTTCTGGCCACCATCGTGCGCTGGGCCCATCATGGCCCAGCCCAATTCAACAGGCAGACGTGGCCCTCTCACCAGGCGCCACGACTTTTCAAAAACAGCTTCAAGGTCCCGAGCTCGGTCCCTGCATTCGGGTACCAGCGAGACCCAAGAGCCGCCTCCGAGTACCTCATAGCCTGTTCGGTCAAAGGCCCTTCCTTCCGAGCAGGGTCTGCTCAACTTGTGCCGAAAACCCCTTCGGAACGGACATCACTTCCTTGCATCAGGCATCTGGCAGCAAGCTATGTCTTCGAGCACCAGGTGTCGAGCAGCGGGTTCAACTACCGAATAGCAGGTCTGGCTCACTGAGCAGGCTACCTACTCGGTACCTTCCTCCCAGGAGAACCCAAGCGGCCCTTCATCCCTTTGCGGCAGTTATAACGGCTACACCACGCGCGCCCCATGATCAAGTGGTGCATTAATTGCAGAGCACCTCAACGCGTAACTCCCCCGCTAAGGACGCCAACGGGCGCGCCCTTTGCGGCATTGATCAGGGACGTTCCGTCCCTCTCCCTCAGTGCTTCTGCCTATAAAAGGCACTGGTAAGCCTCCATGCAGAGGTACGTAATCCAATGCACACCTCTCTTGCGCAATATTGAACCTTCCTCTTCCAAGCCTTTGAATCCATCGCTAATTTAGGCATCGGAGGGTTCTCCCCGGTTCTTCAACCGGGCCCCCCTGATCCACTCCTGGTTTTTACAGGCATTCGTCCGCTACCGGCGTCCTTCTTCCCTTCTTCCAAGTGTAGGTCCGCTTGGCTCCGGCCTAAGCAGGAAATCACCTCCACATGATGATAAACATATTTAAATCTAAAATTTTGGTTGAACTTTACGTACATATCCACAGGGTAAAAGTTTGTTGCCCACTTATTAAGGGATATGCTGCCATGATTTATCAAGGAGGCCTGTAATCCTTACACTGGAGTTCGTTACTATCCACATAAACTTTGACGTTATCCAAGACTATTCATGGGAGGAACATGGATGGATCTTGCTAGTCCCGGAGTAGTTTATTTCACATAAGACTCAAAAATGTCACTTGTTGGACAAACACTTGGATTCGGATGGAGATGTCTTATAACTTATTTTCAAATTGTCTTGACACTTCTTCCTTAACGAGTCAAGGTGAGAAGCAACCTCGGTGTCCTTGTAAACCATGAAGATAACAGGGAACTTATAGTTGATTACACTTGATAAAACCCTTCCTAGTCAGATGGCACCACGGGTGAGACAATCCTATACATATCTTAAGATTTCTGTAGCAACTCTTCTAGGTACAAATTCAAGATATATCTACCAGTAGACTGTACATCTAACCTCTTCTCGCGAGGCTCATATTTGCCCTTCCGGAGCTGATACCGATGGGTGACTGCTGAAACTGTGTAAGCTTGGCCTTCAATGGTAACACTTTCTCCGCAATGCATGTTCTGAAAATGCAGGGAAGAGAAAGGAAGGATTCAGTAACAAAGCACATCCTTTGGCAAATGATTAAAGACTTGTTCATGGAAAGGAACAAAATCAAGTGCACAGTAGATATAGCAACGTTAGGCATCTCATATGTGAGCGAGGAAGTGATGCCAGATAGGCAGCCTGGATAGATGGTTTTCTCTGTGGGATTTAGCATACTATGCATGGATTGAATAACGAATCACTGCACAGAAAAATGCTTGGCAAGAACACTGTCGTTGCCATTGAAACAGAATGTTTGGGCCAAGCAGGTGGTTGATGAAGGGTGGTGAAAGGCCATAAAAGAACTCAGTTTTGAGCCACCCGTTGTAACATGGTATGATGGTCAGGTTCATAAAGTAATTAGAATTTATTCAGTGCTTAGCAGCAACTACAATATTTCACAGTCTACACATCAAAAATGTATGAAATGATATAAGAATATAAGGTCACCCCCAAAATCTAAGTATTGAGGGGATAAGCGCAACACCGTATAAGGACAGGTCCATTCTTGTATTTTACCGGTATGGGACTATCATCACGCCTCCACACGTGTCGACCCCACATAGGGCAAAAGTTAAGAAATGGGACTATCAACATGCCTCCGCAAGTGTCAACCCCACCCACATAGAGTAAAAGTCATGTGGATCTTAATGGGATGACGTGAAATTCACAAATAGAAGAATAAAAACCTACTTTGATATAATGTTGGAATTATAAGATCATCCCAAAAACCTATACATTGAAGGGACGAAGTCAACACCATATAAGGACAAGTCCATTATTGTATTTTACAGAGATGGGACTATGAACAAAATAGTTTAGAATGGACTTGTTAGAATCAAGGAAATAATATGCTGATAAAATCATGGAGAGTGAGATTGATATATCATAGTCACGCAAAATTCAGTTTGAATCAGTGAACTCCTGAATTTAGAACACAAAGTATAGTCCAGTACTCTCCTCAACGAGTAAAACACCATTGAAATTACATTGAACAATGCAAACTTCACAAGTCTTTCAAATGTGTGTTGATATATATAGAAATAAGCTGCAAAGTAGCAAATGACAGCATTAACAATGTACCAAAACCATCATCTTCAGAGTTTGATCTTCTTGACTTGCATAAACCAACCTCCTCTTCTGGCCTGGCTTTTGCCATTTTCTACTTCTTTGTAAGCATACCGTAAGATGCCGATAATTGAAGACTCGACAGAGTACTAACTCTGAAGAAGATATATTTTAATTTTAGGTCGTTGGTTTCTTGCTTTACCAATCAAAAGCCCCAACCTGGCGCTTCCTGGATGCCAGGAAAAAAAAATGGGGTTAAGGGGGAAGATTGACAAATGTGGCGTTTAAGATTCAGTTGGATTCATTATGACAAGACGTATTTCATGTTGGAAGTGCAAGCCAAAAAGATTCCAAACAAAAGCTTCGAAGAACATGTCCTGCAGTCGTTCTGAGTGGGGAAAGCCTAAGATCATGAGAGCCAATGAGACAATGTTTTGGCTTCCTAGAAAAAGCTCTAGACGTTTCACCAAACATGCCATAAGTCCAGTAATTTTCGAAGGGCAGGCGTTAGAACATGGAAGCCAACAGCTGGGTTTGTTGGCTTTCAAGCAAAGCTCCTTAAATTGGATCAAAAACAGGGCCTTCATGCTGGGAATTTAATCCATTCAGTAATGCAGTAGTCCAAACCAGGTTGGACATGCCGTCTCCCCCCCCCCCACCCTTCGCCCACTAGTTCTCATATAGACGGTGGGAGCCAAAGTTGGCTCCGAAGATGAAAGCTTCGTCCAGGACCCCCTAGCTCCATCTACAGAAAAGCCTAAACAACGAATGATCCACACCATCCCCATGGCAGAGCAGAGTGCCCAGGCATTACAATCGCAGTTACACAAGCACATTCCAATCGGAATCACATCTGAGATTCCACAGAAAACCAACTCAACGGAAAACGATAGAGACCCATTAACCCGATTAGCATCTTCATCACACTAAGCAATAAAATGTGCCAACCGAACTAATCTGAGGTTTCTCGAGGAGCAGCTCACTGATGGGAAGCAGCGAACGCCGAGGTCAGTGGGCGGAGGCGTTATCTCGACGACCTTGTAGGGGTCCTTCTCGTGGTTGTGATGATCCCTCTCCCTCTTCTTGCACAAGACCTGGAGGAGGAGCCCTCTTCTGCTCCTCTCCACCCTCCTCCCTCGGGACGCCGGCATGCCACCGGGAGAACCCAACGCGGTCGCCGACGCCATTGCCGCATCTCCGCCTCTCCCTCCAGGCGCAGGTTCTTCGTTTCAGCGAGACAGAGGTGAATGGAATTCCTCCATTACCCTTATTATATCTTTGTATTAACGAAACTATCCTTTGGCCTTTGTCGATTGTCTATTGGAAAAGGGGGAAAAAATAGTTGGAGGGCAAAGTAGTCATTTTGTACGGTTTCGACTGGAGGCCAGGGAGGGCGTTTGGTGGATGCGTGGGCAGGCGATGGCCTCAACTGGAGATTCTTTTCATGGTTCGACCGTGCCGCCCGTACCGGGGCGGCACGGTCGAACCGCACCGTGCCTGGGCGGCAGCGGCGCCCAGGCACGGTCGGGTCGACCACCAGGGTCGACCGGGCGTCCGCCGCGAGACGCGGCGGGACGCCACGGTCCGGTCCGGTACACACCGGACCGGCCGCCCACGTCATTTTTTTTATTATTTTTTATAACTTTTTCATATTATGTGTATTAAAGTGATGTAAATGGTATCTAATTAAGATGAAAATTTAAACATAAGTTAATTAAGAGATGATATAAACTACAGTAATTTTATTTTAATTTTTTAATTATTTTTTTATCGAGTAAAAATTATCTTAAAAATTAATAAATCGACTTAATCTCAACATCTAAGGGATCTAATGGTGTCTAATTGAGATGAAATTTCAAACATAAACTAATTAATATGTGATACAAATTGTAATAATTTTAGTTTAATTTTTTAAATTAATTTTTTGTCAAGTAAAAACTGTCCCAAAAATCATTAGGTCGACTTAATCTCGACATGTATACATCAATAACTCATGATATTTATATTTTTATAATCAGTATATTTTTTTAGTAATTATGATGACTTCATATTTGACTTTATTTTCGAAACCAAATGTCGTCCCGTTGAAGTACGTGCACAAAGAGTTCGTCGTACCGCGACAAACTCTGTGTGCACTTAAGGGGTCTAATTAATGTCTAATTGAGATAAAATTTCAAACATAAACTAATTAAGAGATGATACAAATTATAATAATTTTATTAATATCTGGGATTAATTAGCATTAATAAATGATAGCTCAATGTCATACTCAGAAGTGCGCGCTCCGACGGGACGACACCGAAAAAATGTAACGAAAATAAAATTTGAGAACACCATAATTTTCAAAAAAATGTGATGATATCATAAATGTAAATATCCAGAATTGTTGACGTACAGATTTCGATATTAAGCCGATGCAACTATTTTCCGGGTGATTTTTTACCCAGTGTAAAATAAATTCTAAATATTAAACTAAAATCACCATAATTTATAAAACCATTACATTAGCTTATAGCTAAAATTTCAAGACAAATGGATATTATTTGAATGGGTTTACAAGAGGATCTTCGGGTCAACTAGTTTGTGGGTTAATTACGTCAAATATTTTTTGAGATCTTCGGACTAGTTGATTTATGAGTTAATTACGTCAAATCATTCTTCTCCATCTACTACAGGCGGCAGTGGTGGTGGTGGTGGTGGTGTTGGTAGTGGTGGTGATGGTGGTGGTGGTGGTAGCATGCGCTTTTCATTGGAGTCTGAGTTCACGTATACTACCCAAGATGGTCGAGATCACGGTGCTCCACTAAACTATTCAAAAAGGTATCAGAACTGATAACATGTTGGTATGATTGTATGTATGTTAAATGAATATCAAATGGTTGTGGTGGGTTGACTTAAATGAGTAAATAAATTTATTTATAATTTTCAACCTCTTTACGTGATGTTCTTATGTTTTACTCATTTTCTTTTGAAATTTGCTCATTTCAAATATTAACTAAGTCACAAAATTAAAAAAATAAATCAAACAGGTCAATTTTCCACCGTACCTCAGCGGTACGGTACGGTTCGATACGTACCGTACCACGGAAAATACGGTACGGTCGATCCGAACGGTACGGCGAACCTTGATTCTTTTTGGTTTTATGCATATTTGTGAAATTGCGGATTCATAATATTCTAACTGCCATAAACCCCTGTTAGAGTCAGAATTATAAGTATACCCTTTTTTTAACAAACATATAATCAAAGTTGACCGTGTCGTGGAATTCGACTGTTATAGTACGGTAGGATCACAGCACCTTTTTTTATTTTTGTGTCTAATCTAGTTTTATAAGTAATTTTAGTTCAGATTGATATTTAATAATATTTGAACTATGTAATAAATATATAAATAACATATTGAGTTACTGAGGTGATAAATAATATAAATAAATATGTGATTTAAGATTGCATAAGTATCTCATTCACATTAAATAATTATATAAACACCATACCATTTAATTGATGTGACAAGAAATAAATATATATATATAATTATAATTTTTAAAAAATAATTAAACTTAATAATATTCATGGTATCAACCGTGCTAAAGAATTTTTAAATCCCTAGCACGATCCAACTCGGTCGTGCCACTATAATCTATAGCAACACAACCAACCATCAGGGTTCGCCCGTGCCGCCCGTATCACGGCGGCACGGGTGAGCCGAGTGTGCTGCGGCAGCACGCCGTGGCACACAGTGGATTGGTACGATTCGGTCTGCTAACTTTGATTTTTTATTTTTGTTTTCATATTTTTTTTGTATTCGATGTGTTTAAGTGATCTAAATGATGTCTAATTGAAATAAAAATTTAAACATAAACTAATTAAGAGATGATCTAAATTATAATAATTTTATTATAATTTTTAAATTATTTTTTGTCAAGTAAAAATTATCCTAAAACATCAGTAAATTGACTAATCTCAACATCTAAGGGATCTAATGGTGTCTAATTGAGATGAAATTTCAAACATAATCTAATTAATAGGTGATACAAATTGTAATAATTTTAATTTAATTTTTTAAATTAATTTTTTGTCAAGTAAAAACTATCTCAAAATATATTAAGTCGACTTAATCTCAACATCTATGCATCAATAATTCATGATATTTATATTTTTAGAATCAGTATATTTTTTAGTAATTATGATGACTTCATATTTGACTTTATTTTCGAAACCAAATGTCGTCCTGTTGAAGTACGTGCACAGAGAGTTCGTCGTACCGCGACAAACTCTGTGTGCACTTAAGGGGTCTAATTAGTGTCTAATTGAGATAAAATTTCAAACATAAACTAATTAAGAGATGATACAAATTATAGTAATTTTATTAATATCTGGGATTAATTAGCATTAATAAATGATAGCCCAATGTCATACTCAGAAGTGCGCGCTCCGACGGGACGACATCGGAAAACTATAACGAAAATAAAATTTGAGAACACCATAATTTTCAAAAAAATATGGTGATATCAAAAATGTAAATATCCAGAATTGTTGACGTACGGATTTCGATATTAAGCCGATGCAACTATTTTCCGGGTAAATTTTCACCAAGTGTAAAATAAATTCTAAAAATTAAACTAAAATTACCATATTTGTAAAACCATTACATTAGCTTGTAGCTAAAATTTCAACACAAATAGACATTATTTGAATGGGTTTACAAGAGGATCTTCGGGCCAGCTAGTTTGTGGGTTAATTACGTCAAGTATTTTCTGATATCTTCGGGCTAGCTGATTTATGAGTTAATTACGTCAAATCATTCTTCTCCATCTGCTACAGGCGGCAGTGGTGGTGGTGGTGGTGGTGTTGGTAGTGGTGGTGGTGGTGGTGGTGGTAGTATGCGCTTTTCATTAGAGTATGAGTTCTCGCATGCTACCCAAGATAGTCGAGATCACGGTGCTCCACTAAGCTATTCAAAAATGTATCAAGTAGATGAGAAAAGACGACACATAGGTCCTGTGGACAGTAGTAGCTATCAAGGGATTGAATCCGATTTTGAGAGACTGAGCACATAGGACGACACAACATCTGAGGGTGCTAATGAGGGTCACAGTTTCTTTTCAGGACATACATAGTTGGATCCATATGGACAACATCATGAATATGGTGGCTATTATGTCTCTGGATACTAATATGGTCATGATGGTTCTTATATGCAAATTCCAATCGTTCCACCACCAGGACCTATAATACTATGTCAAGGAACACGTCAATATTTAGAATATCAACGTATGTACGAAGACCTATATCAAAATTACATGTCTTATGCTGATTATTTGCACTTCTTGGAGAGCACTTATAATGTGAGGTTGTTCGGATATGTAAGTTATACCCCCTACTACGAAGGTTTTGTGGACATACATGTTCAGCATAATGAGGAAGAGTAGGTAAGAACTTGTTAAATGTCTTTAGTGACATGTTAAGGAAGATGATGCTAATTTGTATTTTTTCATGTAAAGAAAAATGATGAATATGAGGACGACGATATGAATATTGTATTTGGCTTGTATCATGATTATATCCTTAATATTTAGATGGACACTAATTACTTGTGTCATGATCTTGGTATGATTGTATGTATGTTAGATGAATATTAAATGGTTGTGGTGGGTTGACTTAAATGAGTAAATAAATTTATTTATATATTTTCAACCTCTTTATGTGATGTTCTTATGTTTTACTCATTTTCTTTTAAAATTTGTTCATTTCAAATATTAACTAAGTCACAAAATTAAAAAAACAAATCAAATATGTCATTTTCCCACCATACATCAGCGGTACGGTACAGTACGGTACGTACCGTGCCACGAAAAATATGGTACAATCGATTCAGACTGTACGGCAAACCTTGACTTGTATTAATACGGCATTAAATTTTGCCTGTACCGCCCTCTAAACTAATATACTTGCATATATACTCGTCATGTCTTTGAATTATTAAAACTGCATATGTTGCATATTAATAAGGCATATGTTGCATATTGGATCACTCTAACTCATAGTTTGCCCCGCGGCATTGATGTACGGTATTGTGTTAGAGCTAAAGTAGTTCTCGACATGATTCTGTACAATACACATGAACAATGTAATTTTTTATTCTTATTATTTTTTCAAGAATTTGACTAACAGCTTTTGAACGTACCGATGTAGTATGATAAAAGTACACTCTAATATTTGACCGTACTAATACAAATTGTACGGTACATCCAACCATTCCCTAACTAGAATAATATATTTGTATAAATACTTCTCAAATCTTTTTTTTTTGGACATGGAAGGAGCAGAGCTCCTAGGATAGTTTCATTAAGTAGGAAGGTCATCGGAAATTACAGAGGATAAGGAAGCCGGGACATTGTGGAGGTCCTAGCGCATAAAATCCGGGCCAAACAGTCCCAGTTTAGCTACAACATGGGCAGCCCTGTTACAACTCCTAGGAGCAAAGGAAACAGAAATGAAAGAGCCTTTGATAAGCTTCTGACAATCTTCAACAATGGAGAGGATGCGCCAGGGGGGAGCAGAGAGACCATTGATGGCAGCAACAACAACTTGAGCATCACTCTCAATCACCACTTTTCCTTTGACAGAGAGAGCCTCTTGAATAGCCACATGAATCCCCATGGTTTCAATTATCAGAGGAGAATTACCAGGCATGGACCGGGAGAGGATCTTAATAGGAATGCCTCTGTAATTTCTAATAATCAAACCAATGGCAGCCTTGGAAGGGGACAAGGTCCCATCTACATTAATCTTCAGCTCTTCCCGCGAGGGGGGGAACCAGCTGGGGATCCCTCCGACCACTGGCGCCGGTTTAGCAATAGGAACTAACAGCTATTGAATTCCAGTCCAGCTTTAGCTGCTATAGTTGAAGGGTGCAACTTTTTTCCTTCGAAGATCAGGGTGCATCTAGCCTTCCACAGATGCCAGGCAATGATTAGGCAGCAAGCAAGTGTCCTCCAATCTTTCTTGCCATAGGAGCAAGGGGCAGAGGACCAATCAACTAACCTCTCCTCAAAAGACTGGTTGGAGGAGTTAGAAAGGTAACTTACAGTTGAGCAAAACCAGGTTGCTCTAGCAAACTGGCATCTGAAAAGTAAGTGCTCAACAGTCTCAGCCTCTTCAAAGCACCTGGGGCACCGGTCATCAACTTCTCTAACATATTTCGACAGTAGATAGTTCAGGGGGAGGATACCTTTAAGACATTTCCAAGTGAATAACTGGACCCTTGGGGAAATGAGCTTACTGAGATCGGGGTTCCAAATAATAGACCATATTTCCTTAGAGTGAGAACTGGAAGGCATTCTAGAATGGTCATCGAGAAATCTGTATGCAGATTTTATAGTGAAAATACCATTTGGTTTGGATCGCCACACTCTTTTATCCTCTTGATAGATAGAAGATCTGGGAAGGTGGATCTCTTGGATCTGAGTAACAATAGGATCATCAAAGATCTCATGCAGTAGAGGCAAGTTCCAACAGCCATTAGCCTGGAGGTCAGCAACCTTTTGAGGGAGTTCAGAGATGCTGCTACTCTTGGGTTTAAGGTGCTTATTTGCTCAGGAAGCCAGAAGTCATTCCAAATATTGATATTGTTGCCACTTCTAACCACCCATGCAGTGCCTTTTTGGAGATCCTCTTTAACTGATAGGATGGAAGACCAAGTGATAGAGCAGGAATTTGACTTTCTAGCCTTCCAAAAGGAGGAGTTGGACAAGTACTTAGCTCTAATAATTGTGCCCCACGGGGAGAAGCCGTCCTCTAAAAATCTCCAAGCTAATTTCATAATGAAGGCTCTGTTTTGTTTCTCCAAATCTTTGATGCCCAGGCCTCCTAAAGACTTATGTTGGTTAATTTTCTGCCAGGAACAGAAGTGGATCTTCCTTTTCCTGCCAGTTTCACCCCACCAAAATCTATTAATGGCTAAGGTCAGTCTTCTGAGGCTACCTTTGGGGAAGAGGATGGAGCCCATGATGTGCTGAGGAATAGCTGCGAGAGTTGACTTAAGGAGGACTGTTCTTCCAGCCTGAGAGAGTGTGCCCATCTTCCAATTTTCTACCTTTTTGATAAGTTTATCTTCAATAAACTTTAATTGTTTGGCTTTACCTCCTCGCCACATGACTGGAATGCCCAGATACAGATCACCTTCAGAGATGTTCTTAATACCCATGAAATTCTTGAAGTGTTCTTGAGCTGACAAAGAAGCATTACTGCTAAAATAGAAGCCAGACTTGTCTTTGTTCATCGCTTGACTTGCCCATTTGCCATAAATATTAAGGATGTTGGAGAATTCCTCCATCTCCACCTGATCAAGCTTGCCGAAGATAAAAATGTCATCTGCATATAAGACATTAGTGATAGAAGGAGCATAATGGTTAACCTTAAAACCCTTGATCATTCCTTGATTGTGCCTCCAATTTATCATAGCAGTAAGGCATTCCGCACATAGAATGTACAAATAGGGAGACAAGGGGCATCCTTGTCTCAAACCCATGCCTGGGACAATGTTACCTTTGGCCTCCCCATTGATGATAACAGAGTAAGTTGGTGTGGTGATGCATTCCCAGACCAAGTTGATAAAATTTTCAGGAAAATTATACTTGGTGAGCATAAATCTGATGAAATGCCACTCCAAATTATCATAAGCCTTGGAGATATCAGCCTTGAGACCAAAGTAAGCCTTCTTCCCTTTTTTGTTCTTGAGAGAGTGGATCAACTCGTGAACCAGCACTGAGGTGTCTGTGATGAGCCTCCCAGGAATAAAAGCTCCTTGGTTCTTGGAGATAAGGAGGTGAAGGAGGGGTTTGATACGATTAGCAAGGATTTTGGTTATGACTTTGTAGAGGACATTACAAAGAGATATGGGTCTGAAGTGATGAGGGGAGGTGGGGGGTGTTTCTTAGGGATGAGGGAAATGAGAGTATGGTTAAGGCCAATGGGGAGGCAACCAGTGAGGAAGAAGGATTGAATAAGCTCAATTACCTGAGCACTAACAGTATCCCAAAAGGTTTGGTAAAAGATGGGGGGAAAACCATCAGGCCCAGGGGATTTATGAGGTTTCCAAGAAAAGATAACCTCCTTAATCTCATCAGAAGTAGGAATTAGAGAGAGGTGGGCAGTTTGATGGACAGTGAGAGACTTGAAACAAAGTTTATCATGGAATTCGGGGATGAAGAAGGGAGATGGCTGAAAAGTGGCATTGAAATGAGAGACAAAATAGTTAACAATGGCTTGCCTATCCCCAATCCAATCACCATTAGGGAGATTAATCCAGTTGACCCTATTGGAGGATCTTCTATTAAGCACACCAGTATGGAAAAAGTTGGTGTTTCGATCCCCTTGAGCCATCCAATGTTGCTTAGCTCTTTGTCTCCAGAACTCATTTTCTTTATTGAGGATCTCTTCATATTCTCGTTCAAGCTCTAGTTCTTTCTTCAAGGAAGATTCATTAATGGGGCAGCGACTAACAATTTCCAGCTCCTTCTTGATTTCAGACATTCTGGCAACAGGATTCTTAAAAACCTTTTTCTTCCAAGTTCTGAGGTCCCTGTGGAGAGATTTGATTTTCCCATTAAAATTGCTAGCAAGGAGAGGGCTATCTTTCCAAAAGTTCTCCATATTATGAGCAAAGTCTCTTTGGAGTAGCCAATTAGATTCAAACCTGAAGGGGATAATTCTTTTGCGGAAAGATCCTTCGGTATTCAATAGGATGGGCAGTGATCGCTATGCAATCTAGGGAGATGGAAGACCGCAATTCTGGGATATTTCAGTCTCCACTGAGCATTAGCAAAAGCACGGTCAAGTCTCTCCTTTATAATAAATTCCTGATTTCTCTTGTTGGTCCAAGTGTAGGCCGGACCTTCAAAGCCAAGGTCAAGAAGGCCATTATCATGTATAGCATTGATAAAAGATTTTGACTGTCTATAATTGAAAGCCGTGCCCCCAACTTTATCCTCTTGAGAGAGGATGGCATTCATATCCCCAATGATCAGCAAGGGCTTGGTAACTGAGCTCAAAAATTCCGAAAGCTTGGACCAGAAGTTGGGTCTATCTTTAAGGTTAGGAGGAGCATAAATGCAGATTTGCAGCCAAGAGTTGTTCTGCCGAAAATCATCCACTTCAGCAACAATATGATTAGAGTCTGTTTGAATGATCCTTAAGGTAATATCAAGGCCCCACCACAACCAAAGACCACCAGCTCTAAGAGTGGCTTCAACAACAAAGAAATGGTCTTTCACATTATTCCTTTGGAAATATTTCTCAGCCTGATCTTTAGAAGATTTTGCTTCTGACAAAAAGGTGATATCAGCTCTGCATTGATGGGTCAGATATGTCATGGTGGAAACTGCCGCTGACCCACACAAACCTCGGCAGTTCCACGCGATGATCTTCATGGACCCCCTTGTGGCCAGTTAAGGTCGGCCATAACCACCTCAGCATTGTCAAGAGAGTCAACAGAAGGAAGGTTCAGTACGGCAGAGTTAGAAGGAATGATTTTGTGTCTAGGGGGGTGCTCCGGGCTATAGCTTTGAGACGGGTTTTCTTTAGACTGGGATCAGGGGTTTTCGAGGGAGGGGGATCGGGATGGCATACAAGAAGGGGTATTTGAGGGGGGGATTCGGGGATAGATTTGGTTTTCTTACCCTGGAATAGGACTATGGATGTTTCCTCAGATTTGCGCTTAGCAAAAAGGGAAGGAGAGGAGGTCTGAAAGGCTAGGGAGGGTGGTTGGGCAGAAACAATGTCCATAGGATGAAAAGTAGCATGGATTTCAGTGCAGTGGGGGTTTTGTGACTGAGGGGGGGGGTTAAGGAGTTGACTTTGATTGGTTTGGCAGGGGAAGGGGTGGAGGTATGGGCCTCCACAGAGGGGATAAAAAGTATTGATGAAGTAGAAACAGGAGGGTGTGGGGGGAAATCTTTATAGGGTATGGTGCCATGCTGTGCCTTACTCGGAATGGCCTGCTCAGAATGGAGAGGGGTGATTTGATGAAACACAAGACTATTAGAAGTAGGTGGGTCATCTCTGAAAAGGACCTTTTTTGCTATGCCTGGAGTCTTCCCTGGCTGCCCTTTATTGCTGGTACTCTGCTCATGAGGTTGAGGTTGAGGGTGAGGAGAGGCCGGACGTGCTGGCCTTGGGGAAATCTCAGGACCAGAAACTTTCAACCAATCACCGAATGGGAAAACTATGGATTCCTCCATCTCTTTCTTCAGGCTTGGAGAATATGATTCTTTGATGTGGGCCCTTAGAGCTGAGAGATCTAGACATTTGCTTGCAACGTGTCCAAGACGACCACAAAAGTGACAGAACTTTGGAAGTCTTTCATATCTAACCTCAAAGGATCGTGTTGAACCACCTTCCAAGCTAGCTACAACTCTGGTTACTAGGGGTGTTGAAACATCAAAATTGACTTTGATGCGAGCATGGCTACTCCACTTTGAGACTTCTCTAGGGGGGGGATCCGTGGGGTTCCAATATGTTGCGCTAGCTTATGGACCACTTGGAGATTAAGGAGCTCTTCAGGTAAATCATAAATTCTGACCCAGATCTCCCCACGGTTCAGTATATACTCAGAAGGGGCAGTGTTCTCCATCCCTCTTTGAATTAGGACCATCTCGTTGTTGAATATCCACGGCGTTCTGGTGCACACATCTTCGAGCTCTTTCTTATTGGTGAATCTGACGAGGAATTTGTTCTGGGGATAATCCAGAAATTCCCAGCTACCAGAGGGGCTCCAAACTTTGCCCAGCCACTCTTTTAACCCTGCTGGCTTAGGATCAATATCTGAGAGGACTTTTATGACCAAACACATCCTCCATCGTTCTTTATCTTCTATTCCCGCACTGATGGGCACGATAGGACAAGATTGGGGATCTCTAACCACCAACTTTTTGAATGTAGATAAAAGAGATTCCTCTTCTTGGTTCAACTGACTGTGCTCCATAATGGTGACCAGAGTCTAGAGTAGGGAGGGAGGGAAGGGAGGTGGAAAGGAGACCAAGTGAAGACAAGGAAAGCGGACTAGGGAAGTAGCTCAGAAGAGAGGAGGCAGGAGAGGGGGTAAATGAGGGGTAATCTGAAAAAGGGAATAGGAGTTACTCACCAGGGAGGGGAGGCCCACCCACAGAAGAAGACACAGGTTCACTTCGCTGAAGGCTGGTGACGAATCCGGGAGGAATCCCGATGGAAACTTGGGGAAGGCCCCAAGAAATTCTCTCCGGGAAAGGAAACCGCGGAGAACTCCTGCTGGGTGACGAAATTTATAAAAATATGCTCGATACATTTATTTATTCATGAGTATATATCTATATCATGTTGAAATCATTTATTTTTTGTAATGAGGAACTCTCGCACCGTGTGATTTTGGGGGCTCAAGAATTGGTATTTTTGGACCCCATGATTAGGACTTGACAATTATTTCTATATATATGTTCTTATCTCACTTGATTGAAAATTTATCGAATTTACTTATCTTGAGAATTATATGTAGATCAAGTAAGTCGTCTCGAGAACCAAATTCAGGAGCTCCTATTTTTAGATAAGAGTATTAGTCAATCGACTTAGTCGGGGTCCTCTAAACTCACAAATTTATTTTAGTAAGAAGATGACGATATGACATCAAATGCTGTAGGAAAGTTTTTTTGAACTATTATACATTTTCCACAACATATTTTAATTGCATAAATACAGCTATTTGGTTATATAAGCAGTATCCTTGAAAACCACAACTATAATTATATATATATAAAGATCCTACTTTAGAGGCGAATATATAGGGGGGGGGGACTCATTAGTAATCGTCAGATATGATTTTTCTTCCCAAAATGATGTACATGCTTACCAACAACATGGTCTCTACTCTTATTAATTACTTTTAGGTGGGGCCATTGGAATTCCTATCGTAGAAGTCGGGAATGTCCGAGTACGAAAGGACGGGGAAATCTACAAATGGCAATAAGTGCAGATTTTGGCATGTCCGAGGGGTTCCACTTACCAAAGACTTCATATAATTTAAGTGGAGTCAATATCTCTCTCTTTCACAAGGGAGATCATAAATTTTATTTTTTGGTGGTTTTTTTTAAATCAAAAGTCCTAATATTCAGAAAAAAAAGTCTCAGATTTGTGGAACCAAATGTTAGGAGTGAGAGGGAGGGAAATGTCCTAAATATCTTATAACGTCGTGAATTTTCAGATTTACAGTTTAGTGGGTCTGGTGGCCAGTGTATGGCCCAATTTAGTGTTTTTTATGCCTTATACAGGTTGTGTGGGTTGGAGGCATGGAATCCAGGCCAAACCAACCTCTGGAATGACTTTCATAAATGCGACCAACACAGGCGTCGCGATTTTGAGAATCGCAACTGCCGTGGTCGTCGCGTTTTAAATGCTGCTTAATGGGGTGCACGTCTGCATGCGCGCAGAGTGTCACATGCAGGAACGTCGCTTTGAATTGCGGCGAACATACTCGTCGTGATTTAATCGCGATGTCGCGACCTATCACGATTTTGATTGTGAGTTTGGGCTGGCCAACCCCAGGCCAAGCAATGTATGAAACACTGCTCAACTATGGGGGAGGGTTGTGTGGGGTTTGTCTCGGCGATTTGGAGGTTCTGACATGCAGTTTGGCGAGTTTCCGATGCGAGGACGTAGTGCGGAGCACGAGAAATGCAGAACAACGCTATTTTATGCATTCTTCATGTGGTAGGGGAATTATTCCCCTATTTGATTAAAATGAACCATGTTTAATGATTTTAATGTGTGAAATGGGTTAAGGGAAGTAGGATGCATGTGTAGGTCTTTATTTCAATGCAAAATTTCATGTAAAATAGCTGTACAGGGTGGTTTGAGCATTTTTCGGAATAGGTTTTGGGGTAGGGTTTCTCCAGCTGAAATATGACGGATCCAAATGTTGCATTTAGTCTATATCGTGACGGTTACCCTTGTCGCGATCCAGTCTTCAAATAGTGACCTTTTTGTCCATTGCGCTTTAGAAGACTGCTACCCAAACCCTGGCTTGTCTACATGGTGCTATGAGTTGCTTTCATGTATGGGTCTGTATGACTTGGTTTGCATGTAATGGTTAGTAAGCGGTGCATTGGCACTTGTGGTAAGTGGGAATACTAAGTTTGCATGGTTTTGCTTATGTGGCAAGTCGGGAATACGACGCCGCCCGTGGTTACCTCTCGAGTTGGGTACCCTAGGTTCTCTGTGAGCTAGACACGTAGTGCTCAATATTTGGTCCCGGTACTTGTGTACCGAAGAGGTCTGTGCCATCTTTCTGGACACCCTCACTCCTTAGCTTGAGTTGTACATCCGGTTGAGGGAAAGACGATAATGGGACAGCGACATCTGTGTTGTGGTTGTTCTTGTCACTTGTAACACGTTCTTGGTTGGGGAACAGATACTGGTAGATGTACTGGTCCCCAGGTAGTCCTTTTTTTCCAGTGCCTCACTTTAAGGAGCTTGGGCCAGAGTCCTTAAAGGTGCCAAGCATGGAGCTGCAACTGTGTGAGTTGTAGTTGTAGTGTGATTTGGTCTCCATAGCTTGTTGGTTCTGTTGCGGTGGAGTGGCAGCTGGACCTTTCATCCTTGGCTGCGAGATTGAGAGGTAGACATGTGTTGCTTGTTCGGGTCTGTAGCTGGTGTCACGAACTAGTCTTCGTGACTCGTGTTTGGAGTTACCCTTCTTTAGCTCGTACTCCTGAGCGTGGTTTGCCATTTATTTATGAAAGTTGAAATCATGTGTTGTTAGCTTAGTTTATGAATTGTGATTATAGTTCCATGCTCAGGTAGTGTTGCTAGTTATATATAATTGTGCTTTACTCCTGTTTCTCTTGTGTTTTGTGGTCTGCGGCTTTTGAGAGAGTTTTTTTATTGAGCCAGTGACTCGTGAGGCTCGCTCCTTATTACTTTCAGGTGAGGAAGAGCAGGAGGTTTCACATCCGTCTTCTAGTCCGGAGACGCATCGCAGTGGTGTTGGGTCCACGCCTACAACAATGTAATTTAATTTGTGTTGTGCTCAGGGGTATACCCCAGACCTCTGTACTGAGTTTGACTTTTTTTGAAATTTGGCTATGCAATCCTTTGTAAATATGTGTGATATGTACAATCTTATATATATATATTCCTTGTGTTCTTTTATATTTCCACAAACGTGTGTATTGATATCCTTAGCGAGGGTTCGACTTGTTCGCGGGAGGTGGAGTCAGATCAAGCTTGATATTAGGATAACGGGTTTGTGACGTGATCCGTCACATATCTCTTAATAAAAATATACTAAATCTCAACATGATGCATCCTTTACGTAGCGTATTGATTAGATGATACTTAATACACATCGTTAGTGTGTACTAAGTTAAGCACACCTAATAAAAGTATGTCACCTCCACTTGAGAGTATTTAATATACTCACATTCCTAATTTTTTTAAACTCTAGAGGTTGAAATGGCTCACCGCTATTAAATGTGACTAATTTAATGTATAATAACGATGTGCATTAAATATTTCTCAAATTTTATAGGGAGACCTAGCCATTGTAGACACGTGAATTTGGCTCCACCGCGGACAAATTTCATATTGTGCCATAATGCCACAAATGGCTCTCTTTTTGCCTTGCAAGAGTATTTTTCCCAATATTTCTGGACCTCACCTGTTTCTTCCAAATTCTTCCCCAATGTAGTTCGATCGTGGATCGACCTGCGCGGTTAAATCGCGGGGGTCCGGGGGCAGCGCCCCGGCAGGGGTCTCCAGGGGCAGCGACCCCGAAAGCTAAATTTGGCCCATAGGCAACTTCATTGATTCGCGTCCGCTACAGTGGAGGCCTTTTAGGAAGACTAAAACGCGGCGGGCATAGTGGACGCGATTAGGTTATTAACGCGGTGGTTATGCCCGACGCATTAAGGAGCCTTTTTTGGTCACATGTTTTAATTAGAAACGCGTTTGTCTATGTCGCCGCGATTCAAAGTCAACCTTTTGGGCTACGCCTGACAGCCGCATTTACGAGGTGCCACGACAGTAATCATGATGTTTGTTATAATCGCGTTCGGTCAACTCGTCGTGTTTCACAACCGTCAAATCAAGAATCAATTTTGTCAAAGATATCGATTTGCCTTAGAAAACGCGGCGGGGTGGCCGGACACGATTCATAACGTAGTTGTAAGCTACGCCCATCATGAAAATGTAAAATTGTGCGGAAATCAAGGGATTTTCTGAATCGCGGCGTGTCAGGCGGACACGATTTAGGCTTAATAGGCGTCTGCTGCAAGGGACGTGATTTAATGAAGTTTTGCCTATAAATAGACCCCCGAGGGTCATTTGTGAGGGGGGGGGGGTTCCAAGAAGCGGTGAAGCTCTGTCGGATTCCGACCTTGACTCCGAACCGTTCCTCGCCTATCCATTCTTCTCCCTCGGAGTCTGTCGCCGTCGTCCTCCTCTTCCGATCGGAGCAAGGCGGGAACATCTTCCTCCTCTCCATCCAACCGGTAGCAGCATTCACGCCACCAACATTTGGGGAAGCACCCCCTCCCCTTTCTCTGTTTACTTGTCTCCTTCGAGCCCCACATGGCTCTTCCTTTACCTTTTTTTTTAACACACACACATGCATGCATACACACACACACCTACATTTTTAGGGGTTTAAAACCACCATCCGGTGAGTCCTCCCCATTTTATTCATTTCATTTATTCATTCGAGATTCGGTACTACACGCCTTATTTGGCTAATCCCCATTTTTTCTTTGTCTATTTTGTCAGGGTAATCAAACGAGGAAACGCCCTCTACCATGGCCGGCCGTGCTCGTAGAGGAAGAGAGGACCCACATCATCCCCCTATGCAATCTCCCCACTAAAAAGGTATGCTCGCGATCACTCTTCCATCCCGCACCCCTCGTCATGCGCCTCTATTCGGTACCCTCGCGTACCTGGCGATCACTTCTCTTTTTCCTTTTTTTTCTGCTTTTCCACCACACACACCACTACACTATTCATTCATTCCACCCCCTATTTGTGGACATAATGCCTAAAAAGCGTATCCACAAATTTGGCGATCACAGTGGGACATCTTTTGTGTTTTCCCCTTTGATTACCCTCCTCCTTCGTGCCCCACGTGGCACTTTCTTTGGCGCCCTCGCGCGCCTCTCCTTCTTTTGTCTTCCCTTTTATATATACAAAACATGTTGTGTGTTTAGCTTTTGTCTTTCTCTTTTTATTGTGCATATCTCCTATTTTCCTACTTTTTTTTGTTGTTCTCGGGTTGCCTTTGGAATCACGTCCGATATAGCGGACACAATTTAGGTTGCTAGAACGCGGTCGGGGGACTGGACACGTTTCTGTTTTTATCCCGGCGGCAAAGACCGATGCGTTTTCTGCCTACACAGACCGTCCACAGGGACCAGGCGCGGTGCTGACATCCTTCTGGGCTCTTAGTTCTGCGTCCAGGTGACTGGACGCGATTAGTGAGTCGTGGCGACTTTGTCGGACGCGATTCATAGTGCTGACAGAAATGCACCCCTTTGCCATTTTTGATATAAACTGTGCATACATGGCATTTTACATCGGTCGGGGGACCTCCTTTCCTCATATCCTAGGCTCCACACACCTTTCTTGGTAAGGGCAACCTCTCCTTTAGGCATTCCATCTCATTGGACTAGGGAACCTTTGCCAAGAACCCTGTAAGACTCCGTACCCCGTGGATTTCCTCACAGAGGACCGAGCTGGCGATACCTCTCCGTTGACCCGAGTTAGCTATCCTATTGCGTGGTCAGGGTGAGACCCTAGTTGTACCCCGAAGTATCTATACTTTGCCCAACTAGGATCCCATCCAGAGTGACACAACAATTTCCAATCCATTAATTAATTGTGGAACTCCTTAAACAAGCATAAGCATCATAACTTGTTTGAACCCTATTGATTGATTTAATCATTGTTCAACTTGTTTATTTGCTTGTTTGTTAAAAATGGACCCATATTATTATGCCAATTTTTATTATGAGGACTATGAGGATAATGTCGCATCACCGTCTTTCCAGTCCCATGTCGGTCCATCTCACCACCGTGAGGGACAACCTTCCACTTCTTATGGTTATGTGCGCACACCGCGCACTAACCAATTTGATGTCCCCTCACATCTACCCCCAATCAAAACCCGACGAGAGTCTTCCCCCCCACCGGGATCCCACTGTGCAAATTGTTCTGAATGCACTCGATCAAGTCACCCCTCAACAACTTAATCTCATACAATCTTTGGTTGAGGGTGTGACTCCTTCTCCCAGGCACCCACCTTTGTACATCCCGGCGACTTTGCCACATCCCCCCTGTACATCCTTCATTACCTCGGCCCCCTGGCCATCTGCACTCATGTGCTCCTGTCTGTACGGATCATCCCTTGGGAGGGCCCATTGATTCACGGCCATCCCCATGCATTCCCTCACATGCCCAGCAGCAACCCACTCCACTCCAAAATGCGCTTCTCTGCAAATTGAATGATTTGGAGAACCAAATAAATAAGCTTTCCAATCCTATGGGTGACCCCGTCGCCGCCATGCCGGCTCTCCCTCAAATTTATATACATCATTCGGAGATGCCGTCGTACCGACTGTACAATGGCACGGGAATCCCTACCTTCATGTCAAGGAATTTCTCTATGAGTCCTCTCGTTGGCAGCGAGACCCAATAACCTTGGCATATTTATTTAGAAAATCTCTTGACGGCCCTGCGCTCAAATGGTTCTACTCCTTAGAACCAAGTGAGGCAGAAGACTTCTGCCCCCTGCATAAAAAATTCCTTCAGAGATACAAAGACCGCGTTATCCCTTATCTTTCTATCACAGATCTAGCATCCGAGAAGATGGGGGCCAATGAGGCCTTTGTACAATTTGCTGACCATTGGAGGTCAATGGCCACCAGAATGCAGCATGAGCTCTCAAAGCTAGAGCAAATAAAAATCATTATTTCAAACTCTACTCTGAGGTTGCAACACATCCTGGCCATGAACCAGATCAAAACGATGGAAGAGCTCTACGAGTGGGGACGTTACATCCAGACACATTTAACGGACTCTCCGATCGTAGATCTTTTTCATCAAATTAAACCGAGAAAGGACGGGTCAGTGAACGCCATCTGTTGGCCCTTTACGTACGAAAACACGTCAGCCTAGAGGGGGGGTGAATAGGTTTTTCTGAAATCTGAAATAGAAACTTAAACACAAAAATTAACACTTGAAGGTTTGGTTAGTTTGGTGTGATAAAGAGTAGCAGTGCGGAAGCAAGTAAACAATCACACAAATAACACAAAAAGGACACAGGAGATTTATCCTGGTTCGGCCCTTCCCATATGTAAGTCCTACGTCCAGTTCCCAAGCAAAATCTTGGGATTTCACTAATCGAAGGTACAGTCCCCTTCAAGGACACTACAACACCCTGGATACCCCACCAGGTCTTCTTCTCATTCCCGGGCAAGAAGGCAGCCCACTTCTTTTCTAGGCTCAGAAGCAAACCTACTTCTTTTACAGGTTCAGAAGTAAACCTCCTGGAACAAACCCTAGTGTGGCTCTGATAGACTTAAACCCCCAGCTAGGTCCTGTTGGTACGAACCCCAACAAGGTTCTGCTAGACACTAACCTCTAGCTAGGTTACACGCTATATACAGTCCTACATCTGGATAAGGGTCTTTCTAAGAAAAGAAAGAACAAGACTGAGAGCTAATACAAGATGAACACTATGGACTTAGCTCACAGCTACAGACTCTCCCCAGATATATAATGAGCTCGGAGAGAAACAGAAGAGAGAAAAGAAAGCAAGAGAGCTTGAATGCTTGAACGCTTGAGATGCTTGAGAGCTTCAATGCTTCTGCTGGGCTCAGGCTCTTTCTCTCTTTGAGTGCATGTGTCGTTGAGGTTCCTTACTGGATGTACACTCTTTCAAGGATGTTCAGGAAAAGGCTCTACTGTTCTTCAGCAATGCTCCACTTTTATATGAGCAGCTTTAGAACCGTTGAAGAGATCCGTTGGAGCTCTTCTAGTCGTTGCTGATCTTTCTCTTCATTTGTCTTAATCAGACTCTGGTGGTCTTTGAGATCTGTCAGCATAGAAGAGAGTGTTTAGCATAAAAGAGTGTTTATGACAAACTGTGCATATCACTGTGTTTCTGCTAACATGCTGAAAATAGTAGTTCATATCTATTTGACAAGACTTTGAAAATATGCATGCAGTTTTTTCTGTCAGAAAATATTTTGACTTTTCATTTAGGCGCCAAGAATATTTGAAATATAAAGGCAATCTGTGTTTGAACAGAATCCATGAAAAAATCGTTAAGAGCATGACTTATGAAATCGTTATGTGAAGAGTCGTTATGATCTCCTGAGGAAATCGATGTGACCATTTATGAAATCATTATGCAAGCAAATCGTTGTGATCAATAAAGAAATCGATGTGACAAGGCAAGTCGTTGTCTTCACTTATGGAATCGTTATGTGAAGAGTCGTTATGATCTCCTGAAGAAATCGATGTGACCACTTATGAAATCGTTATGCAAGCAAAGCGTTGTGATCAATAAAGAAATCGATGTGACAAGGCAAGTCATTGTCTTCACTTATGGAATCGTTACGGGATCGTTTTCTTAACAAATCGTTACTGCCACTTAGCGAATCGTTGTGAGATCGATTTCTTAACAAATCAATACGCTCACTTATCAAATCGTTGTAGCACTATATGAAATCAGATCAAATCGTTATAGCGCTTGTTACTATGGCACTTAAAACTAAAATCGATGTATATGAATTAAACATCGACTTTATCATTGTAGTGCGCCAAATATTGCATCAATGAAAGACTTAGCAATTTGCTGTGAGATTGATGCGACACAAATGAAACATGATATTAAATGAGACTCATCATCTGTTAAAGGGATTGATGCAACACAGATGAAGCAAAAAATATTTATGAGTACCTATATTTTATTATCTCCGCAATATATATTTTGTTCTCATCTAAATGCATCATATATTTTGTTATCACCAAAATACCAAGATTACAGATAACCATAGAGTGGTTCAACAATCTCCCCCTTTTTGGTGATGACAAAATTTATGCGAATTTTCTGAATGATAAATAATTTAAGCAGAAAAATTCATAGAGCAATTCATAGAGCATACTTACTCTCCCCCTTTTTGTCAATAATCCAAAAAGGTCTTACCGTGTATCTCCTTCGTTTTGAGAGAGTTTCTTACCATAGAGGGGTTCAAACTTTTCTCCCCCTTACTCTTTACTCCCCCTTAATCAGAGCTCCCCCTTAATGAGAGGCTCTACCATTGCCTTGAGCACCCTTTTGTTCCTGATGCTCCAAGGCTTCCCTGCAAACAACTCATTCAGATGTAGGTACCCAAAACTTTTTGGGTCCTTGATGGTTAGAGGCATGAAAGTATCCTTTCGGAATCCAAACTAAGTGCTTGGTTGTGCAGGTGTTTACTGTGTGTCCTAGTTTATTGCAATGAGAACAATGAAAATACTGTGTTTTACAGTTCTTATTGCTTTTATGACACTTTCCAGAATCCTTTTTCACTTGAGTTTTGTTTATTTGAAAAGCCCGTTCTTGAGGTGTGATGGATTCTTTTACAAATTTTGGTGATGGATACTGTTCAGCAGATTTGACTTGTTTTCCTTTTTCTGAGGATTTGTATCCAATACCTTGCTTATTTTTTCCAGATTTTGATCATTTTAAGCATATGGCTAAGGATGTTTCTCCATTAGTTAGTTTACTAACTAATTCTTTTAAATATACGTTTTCTTCAGTTAGAGTTTTTAATTTTCCTACTAACTCTAACTTCTCATCCTCCTTTTTTTTTTACTTTTCATTTTGAAGAGAGTTATTATCCTTGCATTCTTTTAACTGCTCTTCTAACTGTTCCAATTCTGACTTAAGATCAGAATTAGTGTTTTCTAAACAGGTAAGGTTGCTCTTGAGATTTTTTTAGTTCTTTTACTACAACCTTATGCTTATTATATAGTTCATTTACGACTTTTTCTAAGTCTTCTGATTCTGACCTTGAATCTGTGCATGAATTGAATGAGGGTTCAGAGAGTACCTCTGATGACCAAACTTTCTCCATATAAATTAACTCACTTATTTATATATTAATTTTGATGATTAACAAAACATTACTAATGAATTACTTGAGCCTTGAGGACAGGAAATAAAAGTAAAAGAAAGTTCAAGACAATCAGGTAAGACTCTCACTTCATAATTTTTCCCAAGTCATTGCATCGACTTCTTCATACTTCATAACGACTTCTATTGATAATCAGAATGATTCCTTTATAAGTTCATAATGATTTCATAAGTATTATGATCAATTTCCTTTCTGACCAAAAGTCGTGATGTTTCAAACAAATCGATACCGCAACAATTTCTTTGGAAAGCGTAACGACTTGACCGTCGTAACGATTCTATAAGACATCGCAACGATTTCTTTTGAAAGCGTAACGACTTGTCTGTTGTAACGATTTCTTTTGAACTCGCAACGACTTTCTAGCTGTAACGACTTCTTTAGTTCTCGTAACGATTTCTTTTGAACTCGCAACGACTTTCTAGCCGTAACGATTTCTTAAGTTCTCGTAACGATTTCTTTAGAATTCACAACGACTTTATAGCCGTAACGATTTCTTAAGTTCTCGTAACGATTTCTTTAGAATTCACAACGACTTTCTAGCCGTAACGATTTCTTAAGTTCTCGTAACGATTTCTTTAGAATTCACAACGACTTTCTAGCCGTAACGACTTCTTTAGTTCTCGTAACGATTTCTTTAGAATTCACAATGACTTTCTAGCCGTAATGACTTCTTTAGTTATCGTAATGATTTCTTTTGAACTCGCAACGACTTTCTAGCCGTAACGATTTCTTAAGTTCTCGTAACGATTTCTTTAGAATTCACAACGACTTTCTAGCCGTAACGATTTCTTAAGTTCTCGTAACGATTTCTTTAGAATTCACAACGACTTTCTAGCCGTAACGATTTCTTTAGTTCTCGTAACGATTTCTTTAGAATTCATAACGACTTTCTAGCTGCAACGATTTCTTAAGTTCTCGTAACGATTTCTTTAGAATTCACAACGTCTTTCTAGCCGTAACGATTTCTTTAGTTCTCGTAACGATTTCTTTAGAATTCACAACGACTTTCTAGCTGTAACGATTTCTTAAGTTCTCATAACGATTTCGTTAGACCTCGTAACGATTTGCTTGTCGAAACGATTTCTTTAGAACTCAGAACGATTTGCATCTCATAACGATTTGTTAAGAGTTCATATCGATTTCTTCAGAAATACAACGATTGTATTTCACAACGATTTCATAAATGCTTATAACGATTTCATTATTATAATAACGATTTGCCTATCAACTTATAACGATTTCATAAGTCATAAAGGCATCAGCTTTGTTCATATCGATTTCATTATTATATCAACACTCTTTGATATACGTTGAATAGTCAAAGTCGTATCTCGTCTGTTTGACTGCTTCGCATTCAATGCTCTCTGAACGTATCTCTCATGCATGCAGACAATATCTTCCTCTTCCATGCTACTCTGTCTACGTCCTTTCTAGACAGAAAGGAGCTTTGCTATATATTGCAATATCTGTTCCAACTGCAACTAACAATCGACGACAGTCCTAGCTGTCCTTTATTTATTGTTGATATGCTCGCAGATATCTGACAAGACTTATCTGTACAACGTTGGACACAAGATACAAGATATTAAGATGTTTCTCTGGCGTGTACTAAAGGATAAAAGACTGAAGATCAGAAGCTTCCATTGCAGACCAGTCTAACGTACACCAGAATGAGAGACAACGGATCTTTAACGTTCAAATTTCAAGAAGAAGCTTAAATACAAGACTCAAGACTGAGAAGAAGATACCTTTTGAAGAATATTATTCCAAAAAGAAAGCATCGCCAATCCTTCAAGTCTTCTGTGATTCAAAACAAGAGCGAAGCACTCCATTCCAATCCATCTTAGCTCTTCAGCTCTTAGTGCTCAAGAAGAAATTCCTGTGAGAGCCAGTGTAGTCCTTGGAGAGAAACCAGTGTTAAAATTCCTTCTCTCTCGAGGCTTGTTTGCTTCAGAATTGTAGCTGTTTGAGCTAGTTCCTGAAGCTTGTTCTTATACTTCTTTTTATTGGTTGTGTTCCCTTATGGGTGAAGGAAGACCTGGTGGTATCCAGGGTGGTTGTTTTCCCTTCAGGTTGAAGGAAGACCAGTTGAGGCTGGGTGTAAGGATCCGTGAGGGGGATAGTACCCTTGATAGTGAAATCCTGAGGTATTGCTCGGGGACTGGACGTAGGTCTCCTGTGGAGAGGAGTTCCGAACCCGGATAAAAATCCTTGTGTCTTGTGGTTGTGTTTTTTGTGTGTCTGCTGTCTCATTTCCACTAACTCTAACCTTCGTTTAAGTTGTTGTGTAATCTTTTTAGTGAACAGGTAGTAATCAAAGATCAAATTTTAATAACCCATTCACCCCCCTCCCTCTGGGCTAGCTAGCTGGGCAACAAGTGGTATCAAAGCAAGTCTCTTCGACAAAGAAGAAGATCCAACGATCTGAAGAGTAAAGATCCATGACAGCCCAAGGTAACTTCGAAGGTCAGTTAGTCAACAGACCTCCTATGTTTGATGGAGAAGACTACACATATTGGAAGACAAGAATGGAGTACTTTCTACAAGGACACGATTGCATGATTTGGTCGATTGTAGAAGAAGGTGATCTTCTAGTCACCAATCCAAAGGCTCAGTGGACAGATGATGATAGAAGAAGAATATCGTTAAACTGCAAAGCCAAGAGCGTCCTGTGCTGTGCCCTCAGTAAGAAAGAATTCAACAGAGTTTCAGCCTGCAAATCCGCATTGGAAATGTGGGAAAAGCTTAGGATTACCTATGAAGGGACAGATAAGGTGAAAGAGACAAGAATCGACATTCTTGTAACTCAATATGAAAGATTCCAGATGCAGTCAGGTGAATCCATAACCCAAATGTTTAGTAGATTCACAGACATCACAAATGGGTTGGCTGGAATTAGGAAAATTCTATGCTGTACCAGATATGGTTAGAAAGATCCTCAGATCTCTGCCATCCTCATGGATCCCAAAGGTAACAGCCATTGAGGAAGCCAATGATCTAAAACAAATGTCATTGGAAAAGTTAATAGGATCCTCATGGCTCATGAGATAAACATGGAGAGATTAGGAGAATCCTCCAGCAGAAAGAAGCAATCAAATGCTCTCAAGGCCAATGAAGACATATCAGAAGAATCACTGGACAACAGTGAAAGCAGTAAGGACAGTGATGATGAAGAAGCAATGCTGTCTCGAAGACTTCAAAGAATTCTAGCAAAGAAGAAGAAGTTCCAGTCTGGGAGAAGATTTTTCAAGAAAAATAAAGACTTCAGAAAACCAGAAGTAAAGGATTCGAAGAAAGGAGAAGTGATATGCTATGAATGCAAGAAGTCTGGACACATCAAGGCTGATTGTCAATTGCTTAAAAAGAATGATCACAAGAAGAAGGATAATTTCAGAAAATTCAAGAAGTACAAAAAGAAGGCAATGGCAGCTGCTTGGGAGAATAGCAGTGACATAGACAGTGAGTTAAGCTCAAGCAGTGATGGAGAAGAAGCCAACCTGGCTCTCATGACCAACACCAAAGACAAGGTAACTTCTGACTCTTCTTTTGATTCATGCAATGATTCAGATTCGGATAATCTAGAAAGTGCTTTTAATGAACTTAATAATAAATATAAAGAAGTATGCAAATTATTAAAAGTCAGTAAGAAAAATATCATTTGTCTAGAGAACACTAATTCTGATAAAAAAAACAGAAAATGAAGAATTAGAAAAACAAATAATAGAACTCAAAAGAAGAAATGAATTGTTATGTGAAGACCTAAAAGCTAAGAATGAACAAATAACAAAATTGGAAAAACAAGAAAGCACAGATGAATTAAGGAAAGAAGTTAAAAACTTAAATGAAGAAAATAATAAACTATCAAGCACACTAGAGAAATTTACTAATGGTAAAAACTCTCTAATATTAAAAGGTGCTAGAAGAGCAGGTAAGAAGAAAAATGGGTTAGGATATACACCCCCAGATAATGAAGAAACCATAATCTATCTTAAAACATATCCAACACCAAAGTTTATACCTGAACAAGATATAGCGTATAAAGCTGAGTTCAAGTATATAGAAAAGGTAACAAAATTATCTTGCTGTGATCACTGCAACAAATTAGGACATATCGCAATAACATGCCCAACAAAACATAAAAAATGAATAATAAAAGGTAAAATTAATGATACTAACCTATCAGGACCCAAAAAGAACTTGGGTACCTAAAACTTAATGTTTAAATTTTAGGGAAACTTAAAAGCATCCAAATGGTACTTGGACAGTGGATGCTCAAGACACATGTCAGGCAACCAGAAGCTTTTCGTTAATCTCCAAGCTGAAGAAGGAACAGTCACCCATGGAGATAATGGAAAAGGCACAGTGATAGGAAGTGGGTCTGTGAACATCAAAGGAAAATCAGTTATTGAAGATGTAATGCTGGTCAAAGGATTAAAGCACAATCTCATCAGCATCAGCCAGTTGTGTGACAAAGGCCATCAGATTGGTTCCAAGAATCAAAGTGCAGTATATTAAAGGATGAAGCAGTCATATTTGAAGCATATAGAGAAAGAAATTTGTATGTTCTCTATCTCGAGGAACTCAAGGATCAAGATGTCTATTTGGCAGCCAGCAAAGATCAATCAACAGAGCTGTGGCACAGAAGACTGGGCCACTGCAGCTTGGATGGACTGAACAAGCTTAGAAAGAGAAATCTAGTGGAAGGATTGCCAAAGGTCAACTCAAAAATGGATAGCATCTGCAGACCTTGTGCAAGAGGAAAGCACACCAAGAGCTCTTTCAAATCAAAGACAGTAGTGACCACCTCAAAGCCATTAGAATTACTTCATATGGATCTATTTGGGCCAATGAGGACCACCAGTCTCGGAGGAAAGAATTTTGGATTTGTCATAGTTGATGATTACTCAAGATTTACTTGGGTATCCTTTCTAGAGCACAAGATGACACCTTTGATAATATTGTCAGCTTCAGCAAGAAAGTTCAGAAAGGTCAGAAGTTCACCATTATCTCTATCCGATCAGATCATGGTGGTGAGTTTCAGAATGAAAAGTTTGCTTGGTTCTGTAATGATCAAGGATTGAGCATAATTTCTCAGCACCAAGGACACCTCAACAGAATGGAATTGCTGAGAGGAAAAATAGAACTCTTTTGGATATGGCAAGAACCATGTTATCAGAATATGACTTGCCAAGATATTTTTGGGCCGAAGCCATCAACACTGCAAGCTACATCATTAATAGGGTAATGATCAGGCCAATCTTGAAGAAGACTGCTTATGAACTCTACAAGGGAAAGAAACCAAAGATCAGTCACTTCAAAATATTTGGGATGTCCTTGTTTCATCCATAACAATGGAAAAAGGGACATTGGTAAGTTAGATGCCAAATCAGATGAAGACATCTTATGGGGTACACTTCTAAAACCAAAGGTTATAGAGTTTTCAATAAACGCTCATTATAATTGAACAAACTGTGCATGTTATTTTTGATGAATCTAACCCTTCCTTGAAAAAGGAAGAAATTAGTGACATTGATGATGCAGATGACTTGTCCGAAAAATTAAAGAATACCTCAATTGAGGACAAGGAAGATCCACCTCTGGAAGAACTGCAGCAAACTGAAATTCAACATGAAAATCTTCCAAAAGAATGGAGACATCAGAAAGATCACCCTCCTGAGAATATTATTGGTGATCCATCTGTAGGGGTAAGAACAAGAGGTAATGTAATCCCTTGTGATTATTTAGCCTTTGTTTCTTAAATAGAGCCTAAGACAGTCAATGAAGCTTTAACTGATGAATCATGGATAATAGCCATGCAAGATGAACTAAATCAGTTCAAGAGAAACCAAGTATGGTCACTTGTTCCTAGACCATCCAAACATTCAGTTATTGGCACCAAGTGGGTGCTCAGAAATAAACTGGATGAGTCTGGAGTAATCTAAGAAACAAGGCCAGACTGGTAGCTCAAGGCTATTCCCAAGAGGAAGGCATAGATTTTGATGAAACCTATGCACCTGTGGCTAGACTTGAGGCTATTAGGATTTTACTGCTTATGCATCTGCATTAGATTAAAATTGTTTCAAATGGATGTCAAATCAGCCTTTTAAATGGTTTTATCAAAGAGAAGTGTATGTTGAACAACCTCCAGGTTTTGATGACACCGAATTTCAAATCATGTATTTAAACTCCATAAGGCGTTATATGGTTTAAAGCAAGCACCTAGAGCCTGGTATGAAAGGCTCAGTACTTTCTTATTAGATCATGGTTTCACTAGAGGTCAAGTAGATAGTACATTATTTATAAATCTAAAGTCAAACATATACTTCTTGTACAAATATATGTAGATGATATTATTTTTGGATCTACTGATGAGTCTCTTTGCAAGTACTTTGAAAAGCTTATGCGGAGAATTTGAAATGAGTATGATGGGAGAGCTAAACTACTTCCTTGGATTACAAATCAAAAAGGGAAGGAAGGCACTCACATTGTCAAGCCAAGTACACCAAAGAGCTGTTAAAGAAATTTGGATTTGAAGGTGCTAAGCCACTATCAACGCCAATGAGCACATCAATCAGAATGGACAATGATCAAAATGGTTAAAAAGGTAGATCAAAAGAACTATAGAGGTATGATAGGGTCATTACTTTATTAACTGCAAGTAGACCAGACATTTTATTTAGTGTATGCATGAGTGTGCTAGATATCAAAGCAGAGACAATAGAGGGTCTCAGTTAAATTCTGTGAAAGAATATTTAGATATTTAGCTAGAACTATGCATTGTAGGGTCTTGGGTATCCAAATCTTGTTCTGTTGTAGCAAAACTAGAATTTAGTAGGCGATTCTATGGGAGGACACCCACGGAGTCGGCTATCACGGCGATCAGAGTTGGTTCAACTCAGCATGAGAATCGATCCCGCAGGTCCGTAACATATGGATGCATAAAATTAAACATCATCGATATATAGTCAAACCCTGGTTATCTCCCACAACCCCTCCTACTTCCCCGCTCACCCCTTCAGCGAAAGAACTGGGCATAACTTTCCGCCAGGGTATCGGAATCGCTTATGTGACCACAATTCGGATTCGACACTCCGAGACGGGTCGACAGGACGCTAGTTTCACAGAATTTCGTTCTGGGGCCGAAATCTCACGTAGAGCGTGTGTACTAGTACACTGATTATCGTACACGTGGTAAGACGTGGATATTGTTTGCCCGATGATCAGAACCGCCCGTGAGGTCCCAATTCCTAATCGGCACTTCGACCTGTCGACACAAGATCGGATTCGGAGATTCCGGTCCGGTGCCCAAATTCCTCTCCGGGAGTGTGGTCGCTAGCTGACGGTGCGATCGCATACGGACAACCCTTCGCTCAAAGGGGCATAACTTTTCGCTCGGTTATCGGAATCGCTTATAAGTCCCCAATTTGGAATCGGCACAGAGACGCGTCGTCGCCCCTTATTGCCTCAGGCGATAAGGCGTCGTTTTGGGGTCGAAAAACCTTCATTTCGCAGTTCAAAATTGTGGTTCCAGCTGACGATCTCCATGTTTCCACAGTTTTCTAGCAGTAACGTCACCCTCGATTACGTGAATCCCAGGCGGGGCGACCATACGGTGTCGGCCTGTCACGACGATCGGAATTCGTGTTCAACTCGGCTTGAGAACTCATCCCCAAGTCGTAGATATGGGTGCACAAACATCGCCGATATAGTCACCCCTTCTGGATTACTCTCACCCCTTTAGCGAAAGAACTAGGCATAACTTTCCGCCTGGGTATCAGAATCACTTATGTGACCAAAATTCGGAATGGCACTCCGAGACAGTTGACAGGACGCTGGTTTCGTGGAATTCTGTTTCGGGGCCGAAATCCCACGGCGGAGGGTGTGTACTAGTACACCGATTGTCGTGCCCCGGGGGTAAGATGGGGATATTTGTTCGCCCAGCGATCGGAACCGCCCGCGAGGTCCCAATTCTGAATCGGCACTTCGACCCGGTCGGCACAAGGTTGGATTTGGAGATTTCCGGTCCGACGCCCAAATTCCTCTCCAAGAGCATGGTTGCGGGCTGCCGGTGCATTCGCAAAAGGACACCCCTTCGCTCAAACGAGCATAACTTTCAACTCGGTTATCGGAATCGCTTATAAGTCCCCAAATCAGAATCGGCACTCAGAGGCGCTCATCGTTCTTTATTGCTCAGGCGATAAGGCGTCATTTTGGGGTCGAAAAACCTTCGTTTCACAGTTCAAAATTGTGATTTCAGTCGACGATCTCCACGTTTCCATGGTTTTCTAGCAGTAACGTCTCCCTCGATAACGTGAATCCTCGGCGGAACGACCACACGGAGTCAGCCTGTCACAGCGATCGGAAGTCGTGTTCAACTCGATGCGAGAACTCATCCCCAGGTCGTAGATATGGGTGCACAAACATCGCCGATATAGTTACCCCTTCCGGATTATTCTCACCCCTTCAGCAGAAGAACTGAGCATAACTTTCCGCCTAGGTATCAGAATCACTTATGTGACCACAATTCCTATTCAGCACTCCGAGACGGTCGACAGGACGTTGGTTTCACGGAATTCTGTTCTGGGGCCGAAATCCCACCGCAGAGCGTGTGTACTAGTAGACCGATTGTCGTGCCCCGTAGGTAAGATGCAGATATTTGTTCGCCGGCGATCGGAACCGCCCTTGTAACATCGCGTGTTTTTCGGATCTTTGTGGATACTTCGTTTAGTGTTGTGGAGGTCATACGTTGACCAATGTGGCTCGTGAATGGTGTGCGCGCGTGTGTTCGGGCCTTATTGGGCCGTTAGTGCAGGTTGTAGCATCCCTCAGTTTTCATCCTGTCATCGCGACAGGAAGGATGTCGCATTCTTGAAGGCGACAGAGCGCTGTGTCGCGTTCATGTGACCGCTTTTAGCGCTGGACGTGCGCATGTGCGCCACGTGTCGGGCATTGGGGGCGTTAAATTTGGGAAGGCGACACCCTGTTGTGTCGCGATCAGGTGGCGACACACTGATGTGTCGCGTTCCGAACCGCTGTAGGTTTTTAAAGAACCCCAGCCAGACAGAACTGTAGGGAGTTCTGCTCAGCCGGGGGAGGAGCTGTTGAAGATTTCTCTGGCTATTTCGGGTGGAGAGCTTGGTATTCGGCGAGGTTTTGTTGAAGGGAGTTTGCGTGGAGCGTGAGGATCGCCGGGGAAGCACCATACCGCGTGTTCTTCGCAAAGGTAGGTGAATTCTTCCCGTTCCGGGGCGATGATCGGAGGAAACGAAGGATTGATCAGTTAATGCTTTAATCACGTTAGATATCATGCCTAGGTTCTCATTAAAGCATGTAAACGACGAATTAAGGATGG